>VRYO01002326.1:2930275-3000239 GCA_009812075.1 Sialia sialis
TTTTTTTTTTTTTACCATAGGGGGAAATTATTAAGCTCAGAAGTACTGGAATAAGAGATGGTAAAAGAGAAATGATCAAATGGGGAGAAGGTTATTAATGCAAAACCTCCAGTGCTGGTCCCAAGACTCATTTTATTTAGCATTTTCATCAGTTACCACAAAATAGAAGAACCAAACTAATTAAACATTAATGGCACAAAGTTAGAAGGCAGTGACCATTCTAATGAGGATCCCAATCAAATACAAGAAGAGCTGGATGGCATTAAAGACTGGAGAAACAAAAATTACATAAATTATGACAATAAGAAGTGCAAAGTCTTGTCCTGGAGATTAATACAAATTTCTACTATGAACTGAGGACACGGGAGGTGTGCTGGACGTGGCAGTGTGATGAAACCCAAGGAGATATTGCAGGAAGATTGGTTCTTTGGTGTGGGGGGCATCAGGGAACTAGAGAGATGATCTTCTGAGAGGGATTTCAACACCCTCATTGTCCATCCCCACAGAGCAAAGCTGTCAGAGCTGGCAGTGCTCAGTGAAATTCCGCTGAACATTCAATACCAATGAGGAGAGACGGGTCAATACACACAGGAGAAGAGGTGCTTCAGGGTTGGAACTTGGAATAAAATTAGCAGCTTTTCAGGGAGTTAAGTTCCAAACCAGTGTTTTAAAAGTTAATATTTTTTAAGGGCAGTTTTATAAAAAAGGATTAGCTGCCATGTTTGCCTGCAGTTACAGAGCAGTAAACATGTTCACTCAGGAGAGCTGCCTTTTGCTTCCACATTCTCTGTTCCTAATGGCCAAAATCAGCTCAGGAACACGGATTTGTCCTGCCAAGCCTTGATTTGAACTCACAGATCTCAGAGATCTCAGTCAGGGACAGAGGCAGGGCAGCCCTGCCCCACTGTGCTATATTTCATCTCCAGTAACACTGTGGATTGGAACTCTCTGGAGACCTCTGTGACCCCTGAGAAACTTGTTAAAATAAGGCAAGCTTTTGTTATTTTTTTATTTTCTGGCTATCTTGACAGTTGTTTTCATGTGATTTCCCACAATATTTGAGGGAAAGTTTTTTTTGAAGCCTTCATAAAATCCAAGCATGCCTTACAAGAAATGACTAAGTTTACGACCTGACATTATGTCATATAATTACGTATTAATGCCATTTTTAAAAAGACAATTTTTCTTCTGATTGCAGCAGAAATGCTGCCACACATATAAATCTTGGAATGTATTAGTGTCCAAGAGTGGATTTTTTGGGCTGACTTTGAGAAGTGAGCCCTTGCTCTGCACTTGCTGCTCTCACAGAGGCTGCTCTGCATTCTGGGCAGTGAAGAGGGTTACCATGTCACCAGAAAATGTTACACAGCAGCCTCTGAGCCACTGCCAGCTCCACAGGTTCACTGATGCTTTAGTGACTGGAATCCAACTGCAGTTTTGTTATATGGCATGGAAAGAAACTCGCCCAAGCATGGAGCTTTTCAAGAAATATTTCAGATGCAGTGTTTCAAATACACATTTTAGTGATGTAACCATGGATTTTAAGTGGTCTAGTTTTAGCCTCTCTCTGTAGAAACCCTTAAGGAAAGCTTAGCTTTCATCATTCATTCTTGTCAATTGTTGGTGTTCATAATCAAAATGAAAGACATGAAACAGTGTTTAATAACAACAATTAAACATTGTCTTTTTAGCTTTTCCATTGATTTATCAAGAATGTTTGCCTCATTTGCCACTAAGCAGCGAGTGTTCACTGATCTGTTACAGAGACAGAATTATTAAAATTGTCCTGACCTTATTTTCCTACTTATGAATGGACAGTCCCTAAAATTACTCTAAAATATTCTAAACTTGGCTTCGAGAGCAAGACAAATCTTCAAAATGCTGAGTAATGCCTTTACTCCACTGATCTTTTACTCTGTCAAAATATTCACATTTTACTCCACCCCAGTGCATGCCATGTACAGCAATTGTGAGGTGACTGAGAGCAGGGAGCCTGGAGGGTTGTGATCCTGTGTTGTGATCCAGATTTTAATGGGGTTGATGAACCTCAAGGACTCTCCTGCTGCAATGGGGGTGTTGCTCTGCACAGTATTTCCACAATACAAAATTTCTGCAAGTATTTCCACATGCTTTAAAAAGGGAAAGAAGCAGCAAGAAGAAAAGCCAAAGAGCTGTAGAGAGGTTAAGGGCAAGTTATTAATCCCACTGGATATTCTTCATAAGTGTTAATCTATTTGAACTGGCATATGCAGAATTGTTTACTCCTTCCTTATCTACGCAAGGAAACAAAATCAAAACTCTCTTGCCATTGTGGGGGAAAGAAGGGGCTGGCAGTGATGCAGGCCCAGCAGCCTCACTGACACAGAGCTGGAGCACCTGCCATGACTCTTTTATCTCACCAAGGAAAATGGACTGCAAAAGTACTGCTC
Organism: Sialia sialis; assembly: GCA_009812075.1. NCBI lineage: Eukaryota > Metazoa > Chordata > Aves > Passeriformes > Turdidae > Sialia > Sialia sialis. The sequence continues at coordinate 2,932,705 of VRYO01002326.1, forward strand.
ATTGATAGGAACATAGAAGGCAAACCTCTGCTTCTGTCTGCTCCTTATTTCGAACCTTTCTGTTCCCGTTCCTCTCGCAAGCGCTGCCGCTGCAGAACCCACACAGATCTGGGTGTCCAGTTGTGCCTGGTGGCACAGCTCAGAGAGCATCAGCATCTGTAGCACTCCTTCAGTGCTCAGCTTTCAGGAAATGCTGGCCTGGGAGTGCTGGACTAATGGGCTGGGCTTCCAGTCCTGGGCAAACAGCATCACCCTGCAGGGCAGTCACGATTCACCCTGTAACTTCGGGGAAGATGATGTGGACACGAACTCCCCATCTCATTGGCCTCATTTGTCATCTCTTTTGCAGAAAGAGAACTAACACAGCATGTTCCATGTGCTGCCACGAATCACGAGCTTCCACTGGCTGCAGATGAGGCTGGGGGCAGGCAGCATTAATACAAGGCAGCAGCCCTCCAGACTTCTGGGAGCTGAAGTGATCTAGCCATGCAAGATGTCTTTTCAATATCTCCTGGAAAGCCAGCAGGCATGTCAGATCCTCAGAATGCAGGGCTGGAGAGATGCTTAAGAGGTCATCTTTCTTTCTGCCCTCTCAAGCCAAGATCAACTTCACTGCAACTCTTCATGACACATCTTTGTTCTTGGAGCTGTAAAAGGCTGGAGCTCCCTCCCATAGCTCTTCTCAGCGTTGTTTTTCAGCAACTGTTAAGGAACTCTTCTTAGAAATTCACTTACATGAAGAAGCTTGCACCTCCCAAGACTTAGGAAAAGACACAGGTACTTAATTCACAACACAAATGCTGCAGACAAAGCTGATGAGAGGGAGTTGAGCTTGTGATGTCTGAGGGCCATTACTATCCTGACCCTTACAGCTGTAATTTCTACTCTTTCTGATGGTAAAAAGGCCCAAGTGAATTTTTCTTTCATGGCCTTCCTGCTTCTTAAACTGTTAAAAAGAGAGATCTTTCTCGGATAAATCAATACCTAAGAGAAGAATGGCTGGAAACATATTTTTTGTGTTGTGGAAGGTTACAATGAAGACTGGAATAATTTACATTGCAATTACCTGCTCTGTTGCTGTAGAGAAGAGCTGCAGAAAGCACAATGCAGGGAAACATTTGAGTTCTCTGGCTGAGTGTGAGCAATCCCTAAGGAGCTACCCGGGGGAGGTCTGGGAGTGCCAGCACCACACCTTACTTCTGAAAATAGGGCAGAGAAACAAAGCCACCAAAATTCATGGTCACATTTGTCATTTTTACCTGAAAAGGTAACCTGCACAAACAAACAAACCTGCCTAAAAGATGTGATCTTATCCCCTCAGGCCCGGCTGGTGTTGTTGCATAAGCTTGGCCAAGTCACCTCTACCTGTTTCTCACCCTTCCTTTGCGTTGTTCACTTAGATTATGCAGTTTAAGTTGCACTTGGGTACCTAAATGCCTCTGTGGACACATTTTGAAGCCCACCAGGTGAGGTATTGTCTCTCACACCATGCACAGCCCAGCTCTGATGTCACCTGCCACACCTCACTACTGACCCCAAAATTATCATCACAGCTCAGCTCTGAGATCTTCTGTTCTGCATGTGAACATCAACCACAGAGCCCTGCAGGAGTCAACAAGGGAATTCACTTCTTTTATATAGTCACAAATGTTGGGATAAGGATTCCAACAGGAGGAAGAGCAGATTGAGGATCCATGGCACAAAACTGCTGTATGAAATCCTATCCACCACAACGACAGCTTGACTTTTACTGTAAATTTTATACAGAAAAAAACATATGGAAACACTGTTATTGTTTGACCAGAAACCTCCCCCAGAATTTGCTGCTCAGCAGAGCGGGCTCAGGACACCTTGACTTTCCTGAGCCTTAGCAGCCTCGTGTGGCCACGTCCAGAGCAAGGGGATCACAGAAAAATTCTGGACAGTTGAAAGGATGCTCCAACTTGAACCAGGAGCTGGGCAGCTGCAAATACAGCCAGAATCACAAAATGTAATTCTTCCTTATGAAAACAAAGGCTGAAAGGTGACTTAATGCACGTGTGAGCTTACATATAGTAGCCAAGGGAGCTCCTCAGCCTAGTCAGATAAAGGTATCATCCACTCCACCCTCTGGTAGCTGGAGAAACTCGATTCTCTAAAAGCTGCAGTCTCATGGTGGTGTGTCCTTAAATGCTGCTGAATTTTTTACATGCTTTGCAGTGGGAAAAACCCTCATGTCTGTAATACACTAATGCTGGCTACAGGATTATTTATCTCCTGATACCTCAAGACCTTTTTTTAAATGTTAATTTTTTCTTTTATTATTTCTGTGTTTCCACAGGGGCTCTTCTGGCCTCAGAAGATGGAATCTATCCTAGCTAAGCACTGCTGCGGTGCCCTTATCCCATCCCTGAATAGAGGCCAATGAATAACATGCCCCATTTGGCAAGTGCTTTCTCAAGTGTAAACAAGTGCATTTTTTAAAATGCCCCTCCCCACTGCTTCTTACAAAAATAAACCAAACTCACCATATTAACTGATAAACTGTGTACTAAAGTACTGACAAAACCCAGCAATAAATAATAAAAGCCCAACTCTGCATTGCAAAAGAAGCCTTGGAACAGAAGGAGAGGTTATCTCTTCAGCTCCCAAGAAGTACAAGGAGAAAACAGCAGTAACATTGTGCACTATGTTTTAAAACCTTGGTGAGATCAGGAGGAAAGGTACTGTAAGATTTCAAATTATTACATGGTATAGGATAAGTTCTATAGGGATTGAAATGCTCATGTCTTTTTAAGCACTTATGTCCTTCAGGTAATTTTTCTATTACATGCAGTAAAGAAAAAAAGTACCCCAGACACATGTTTTCATTGCTCACTTGATGGAATTTCATGAAAAAAATTCAAAGCCTGCATTCTGGGTTTTTTTTTATACAGGTTGTATATTTAGGGGAAAAAAAAAACCAAATCCAAAAGAGCAGTAAATTCAGTAATGAAAAGCAGCTATTTGAGACAAAAAATGGTGATAATCTGCAGTGAGTTCAGCGGAGGGTCACCACGATGCTTCAGGGGCTGGGGTGAGTGCTCTGGGAGGTGCTGGATGGTGGATGGGAGACACAAGAACAACATAAACTGAAACTAAAGAGGTTTACACTGGGTAACAGGAAACTTCTGCACAATGAGGAGAGCTGAGCAGTGGAAGGGGCTGCCCAGAGAGGCTGCACTCCATGCTTGGAGGTTTCCAGCAGCAAGCTGGCTAAACCTCCAGTGGTGTGATGTCACATCTGCTCCTGCTTTGGGCAGGAGGGTGGCTAGAGACCTCCTGCAGCTCCTCCCAACCTGATCTGCTTTATGATCCTTTCCCCACAATGCTCAAAGGGAATTCTGAGGAAAATGGGAAAGCAACCAGGTGATGAGCTCATAGAGAAGAAGAAAGAGTGATGAGAAATCTTTTCCTGTCATTCTTCAAGGTGACCCTTGCACCCTTACACATTGTCCACTATGAAAGCAGAACAATTTACAGTGTAATCAGGGGAAAAAGGATGTGATACAATTGCTTTCCCAAAGCAAACACCTCATTCACATAGAAACAAGTGCTATAGTTGAAAGGGACATAGGAAGAGGTGGATATTAAACTTCAGATCTCTAAGCATCAGGTAAAAGAGCAAACATTCTCTGCTGTTAGTCTTGAAGTGTTGAGTTCTCTAAAAAGAAAAGAAGAAGCTCCAAAACCTCAGGCTGGTTTCCCAAGGGCTGTTCCAGTGAGACTCTAATCCCATCCTGAACAGGATGAAATGAAAAAGAAAACTTCAGGGATTTTAAAGTGAGTTTATAGTCGGTCACTGCTCAGTCAGATCTGCACTCTTCCAATGGTGAAGGCACTGTTCCAATAATTTATTTGAGACTGTCCTCAAGGAGTTCATTTTCAGGAGGAGTTAATTCATGTTTAATTCAGAGAATTAAGAGGCACAGAGAAACTTGGCCAATATATAGAGGTTTATTTTTAAAAATTCCCTGATGTAGACACAATTTATAATTCTGTTAGGGTTGTTTTTGAGAGCAGGAAAAACACTGGATTGGAATAAGACTTCAGATTCATGGGAAAAAAACCCCAACAAACAAACATTTGGAGAAATCACTTCAAGTGAAGGCATCTCTAGTGTTAAGGCAGATTCCCCTCTTGTACAAACCCACACCAATAACACAAACCATCAGAGACCCTGACAACTAACAGGCACAGCAATAGATTCAATTGATGGAACTATTCCTGCAGCCTTGCAATGATGCTGTGGCTGGATCCTCTAATTACTGCAAGCTGGTTGTTGAAATCCTCATATCAAAACTTCAGTTTCTCTCTCACTTCCAAGTTTCCAAAATCCACAGGAGCTTATGCGTCGTCCTACATATAGAAAGGACATCCACCAGGAGGAAATCTCAGTTTCAGGCACAGAGATTTCAAAATAAATGGAAGTTTAAGAGATCTGTGTGCCCATCCCTGCGGGCCTGAGGCTGGGAGACAGGCTGTTTGAAGAAATAGCTTTTTGGGGGATACATCAAGCTGCAGGAAGGGTACTTCACTCTGGGAAGATAGAGAGCAAAGGGCTGTGTTTAAGTCAGGTTTTAGGAGAACAAACAGAATTTAAAACAGTGGAAAGACAGAAACTGTGGTGTCACAGCTGGGGGCTTTCCATCCCTAATGTGTCCCATAATCTGTGTCTGCACAGTTTCTCTAAGAAATCTAACCTAGAAAAGTGCTAGCACAGAGGAAAAAATTCTTAATGTTTAAAACCCCTTGTCCTCTGCACTCAGTACAGACATATTTAATACTAGAGAGTGTGGAAAGGGGAAGTCAGCTGGCATAACAAAATCTATCTGTATTAATAAATACCTGACTAGAAATCTGCCTTCAGTCTTGTTATAGAACCTTGAGGATGAGAAGTGTTATTCACAGTTCTTGAGGTGATTTTCCACTTTTCTTTCTATTAAAGCACACATTTACAGTGTATAAAATTATGGTTATGAAAGAATATTGTGGGAATTCAAAATATATTCTAGTTTAAATATGGAAAAATGGTTAATGGAGCATTTAAGAACAAGGCTTGTATCATATTGCACAGATTAGGATTCACTGATATCTCAAGACAAATTACAGGAAGAACCAGCATTTCTGTCAAAAAGAAGTTACAGAAACTATTTGCCTTTGGAGACTGAGTCTAGTGTTTTTCTTATCTTAAAGTCAAGTTCCTATTAAGCCTTTGGATTTACTGTGAACGTGTCCTAAATCTTGGGAAATGTCAATATTTTCCTCCCTTTCTTTCCCATTTATTGCAGCATACTTCTTCTGCTTTCTGTCAGCCTCCATAATTGGTGGAAAGGAAGAGAAAAGCCCAGCATGCTGCTGAATCAATCTAAGAGCCAGTTAGGATTGCTGGAGGATCTGAACTCAGCAAGGAACAGGCTGGGTTTTCGCAGAAGGCAATAATCTCTTTTATTTTTTATGTTTTATTTTTATTTTATTATTTTATTTGGCCTTCATGGGCTGGGGAGGAACCTGTGGGCCAAGGGAAGGGGTAACACAGCACAGCTCAGTGCAGGACTGCAGGTGTCTGTAACAGGTCCAGGGATGGCACACAAGGTGAGCAGGGGGTTTGGAGGGATTTCCATCACTTATGTACACCAGACCTTTGAATTCTTTTAGCCAGCTAACTTCTATCCTTCCTGAATAAGGGAAGTAACCTGCCCAGGATAAGCTTCTGCTGTGTAGTATTAAGAGAACAGGGGAACCACTTTGAGCTGCAAATTCAGAGCCCAAATCCACTCTGACCTCACAATAGCTTAGACAGTATTTAAAATTTGGAGGGCACAGTCATACAGTAACATCAGGACTAACAAAAAAGAAACCACCTGAAAAGTTTCGTTTTGGAGTTACTGTTCACTTAGTGGTAAGTGTGAGTTCCTTTCTTGGTGCTCTTTTTCACACCTTTTAAATAGCATTTCTCTGGTTTGTTACCTGTCATCCATTCCTATTGCAGAGGGAAAGTAAGTAAATCATAGAGTGAAGCAAAAAAAAAAAGAAAACAGTTTGAGATTTCTAGCAAGAAAGGATGTAAGTCCATCTAGTAAGATGCACTTAAAATTTAAAAGCAAACCACATTTATAGCTGTATAGATACACATCATCTAAATAAAATATATCAGTTCAATTATTCTTGCTGAAGTTCAATCACTCTAAGACTCCACTCATTTTAAAAATAACATGAAACAATGATTATTAAGCCATCTGAAATGTATCTTTGGATGTATATTTAAACTTCTGAACCAATTTATAAAAAACTCAGATTTTGGCTCCTTTAGGAAAACACATTAATGAATTTTATGCTTATTTAAAACAGACAGATTCTTCCTGATAGATTCAAATGCTAAACAGAAAATAGTTTAGATAATTTCAAGCATTATTGCTCTCTAATATTCATGCAGCAGCAAATGAATAAATAAAATGAAGTAAATTTCTCCTATGAAATTCACTTAGAGAGCAATATTCTGAAGTTATCCTGAATTCTACTTAAAAAGCGTGGTGGACTTGTTAACTTCTTTTAGAAGCAAAGCAAAACCTACTTATTAAAATGATGCAAATCAATCAGGAAGCTCTGCCTGCATCTCTCTTTAATTCATGAGCTGTTGCATCAATATATAGAATCACAGAATACTTTAGGTTGTAAAATCCCTCTGGAGATTGAGTCCAACTCTTAACCTAACCCTGCCAAGCACACCACTAAACCACTTCCTTAAGCACCACATGGACACAATTTTTGGAACACTTCCAGGAGTGATGATTTTCCTAAGCATAACTGTGTATTTTGCTCCAGTCACTTCTCCTCCCCAGACTTGGACAGCCCAAGGAAAATTTACTATATCTGAAGACCTCTTGTCAGTTCATCTATAACTCTCCCTTTCAGCAGAGATCTGTGAATATAAACAGCCATTTGATGCAAAAGTCTGCCATTCAACCCAACACACAAACCCATTCAAGCTCATTATTTTTAGCATAAAATAAATCTATTCCCTCCACCTGGAATTGGAGAGCCTCCCACTCATGCTTTGAGAACAAAATATGACAGGGAGGGAAGAAAAGAGCTGATATATTACACTTTGCTCAGTCCAAACTGAAAGCCTACATGCCCTAATGGCATTTTGGTTTCCGAATGAGTTCTTTGAATAATATTCCCTTCCCCTTTTTCCATTACAATATCCAGAAATTAATAATTTAGTCTAGTTATACTGTAGGCCACATGAGTGGTAACTTCTGAATAAAACAATAACCATTCATACCCACACTTAAATTGCTGGAAGGCTTTTGAGGCTCAGTGCCAAATAACTCACCCATCTCAAGTGTTCAGAGTATCTGGGACTTCAGAAAACCAGCCGCAGCCCAGTCAGCAGTAAGTTCAGTTTAGGAGTTTGGGTTTAATTTGTTATATTGACTAAGTGTGACAATTTATATCCACAGGGAAAGAGCACAGCCATGGCTTCTACAGCCCAGTGGAGCTGCCCAGAAACTTCTCTTGCTGCCAGGTCACACAGTCTCTGGGCTCTGACCCTCTGTCAGCCTTTCAGGAAGGTCTCCTGTTGCTAATCCTGACAGGATCATGATGTCTGGAAATTCTGCACTTAACAGATTCATCCAGTTCTGTGTCAGGATCCAACATTTACAGGGGTCATCACTATGTCTTGCAATCAGGATATACAGTAGAGGAAATGTGGGGGGAAAGGAAGACAAAATATTTCAGTAGGGCACATCAGTGTAGAAAACTCAATCCCTTTACTGGTGATCCATCTATTGCCGGGTCAATTCCCTATGAGCTGAGGCTCAAAGGTTGCAAACTGTTGTGTTTGATTACATAGAGGCACAAGGACATTTGTGGAGGCTTAATCCGTGCACCCTGGAGGGTTTAACCCTCAGTGGTGAAGGTTTAACCCTCAGTGGTGAAGGTTTAGCACCCCAGCAGTGTCCCAGGAACCAGGGAAATCTGCTTAGCCCCGATGGCCTCACCCCTGCAGGCAGCTTCCCTCTGCTGTCGCCTCCAGTCCTCTGGAGTTAATTAAATTCTCCACTTTAACACGCTGGCTTGGAATATAGGCAGGGCTTGGTGACTGTAATTCCAGACTCCAACTGTGACATTAGCACTGAGACATGCACAGAGCACATCCAGAATTAAAAAAGCAGCTTCCCCCTCGTTTAAACGATGAGATGAGAAGGATTCAGCTGCCTCAGATATGAATGCACCAGAAGCAGGGGCTTATGGCACTGAGAAGGAGTGTGTTACATGCCTGTTAAATGCTTCCAGCTTTTCAAAAGCATTACTGCAGTTTTGCCACTTATTTCCATTATTCTCTTCCTACTTATTCCCAAAGCCAGTTAAAATTCAAACAGGAGATTTTAAAGGCTTCAGTTTGATAACAGGCAGCAAGACAAGTGAGGCATGGGACAGCACTGAAATATGGCATTTTAATGCAAGCATATTAATAGAAATAATTGGATTCCTAAAGGCTCACAATTGAAAGCGTTACCTCTTATTGTCCATTAAACCAATTGACACCCTGCATTTGTTATTGCAAAAGTGTGATTCTGATTTCGTGGAGAGTGCTAAACACACTCAGTTTGCTCTAATGAAAGCTGTGGAGTTTTCTTCTGAAATACATCCGAGCCTCATAGCATACAGGAGATCTGATGGATTCCTCAAAGCCAGCATGGTAAATGCTGTTCTTGGAGAAGTTAAACTCTTAGTTTTGTCTTTAGGGAGACCAGAGTTCCATGCCAAACACATATTGTGTTATTAAGCTTTTAGTAGTTATAATAAAAGAGTTAAAGAATTTAATCTCAACTTCAAAAGAGCCTATGGGAAGAAGATGCTGGAGTTGGTTACAATTTCAGTGGGAGGCTTCACATTGAACATCCTCAGGAAGCCCCTGCCTTACCCTACAGCTGATTTCTGAATTTAGCATCATCTGTTCATAATTTTCCAGTTTATATGTTCCATTCAAATTGTTTCCCCTGGCTATGGCTGCTGTCAGGTGATACAGGCAGCACAATCTTTAAGCCCATCCAACAAGGCAGTGCTCACCCTACATCCCCTGTTCCTGCCCCTTCTCTTACACCACATCCTTGTTAAGGGAGCCAAAAGCAGAGGGAACATAAGCACACCCCCCCACACACACCTTTTTGTTTGTAGGGCTAGTTTTCTGTAGAATTAGCTCCCTGAACTTCATGGAGATGTCAGTTAAGAGCAGAGACAGCTTGAGGAGCCAGAAGGGAAACACCACAAGGTCCCAGGGGAGCAGAGGAAACAGGAGGACAGAATCACTTCCCACAGCTTTAAGCAGCCACTAAACTTCACTTTCTTGTCAGACCATGCTGCCAATGGCTGCACAGGGTTAAGCTTTCCCCTCCCTCTGATGGTGTAATTCCCAGTTTATCTATCCCAGCAGCAAGCATGCTGCCAACACAAGTCTTGGTTCTGCTCTCCTGCCCATTCCCTGCTGCTCCGCTCCTTTCTGCCAGCTCACACATCCCTGGGACTGTGCTGAGAGCTGAAGTGGGAAACAAACACTGAAAAGTAACTTCCATTTCTCACAGTGGGGTCCATTTCTCTGAAGTGCTTCCCTGGTCTGGCTCCCACAGCAGATGCACTCCACCCCGGGCAGGAACACGGATGGGGAAAGAAGTGTCCATCCCTCGGAGCAGCGCTGTGAACTTCTGCCAGAGCTGTCCATGGAGCTCCAGCTGGGATCTGAGAGCTGAGAGCTGACCCTTCCAAACTGGGAAAGAAAAAGCAGCCTTCTAACTTTGCTCACATCACATAGCACAATATGCATCCAGCCCAGGGAATAGGGGAATACCTTAGGAATGAAGCTCCACTGATGAGAAATTAGAATTATGCACCGGTCACGTAGAGTTATAGATCCAACTCCAAATTTAAAAACAAAAATTAATATTACACATTCTTATACTTATTAATTTTCTATTACTTATTCCAACATGGATATTTCTATATCTATAGCATGATAAATGGATAAATGATTATCTTTTCAAGTCTTTTAAGTAAGATATCAGTTTTCTTTTCAGCTCCTTCAGATAGTACCTTCTAGAGAAAGGTTCAATGCCATGTTTTTATTACCACTACATGCAAAATAAGTCATTCTTCCAGTTGACATTATGATAACTATGTCACAAAGAGAGGTAAGAGCAAAAATGTGTCTGTGTTTCTTCTTTAATGGTTAAAAAAGAAAAAAAAAATACCACTTTTGTTGTATTTCCTGGAATAACTGTCTGGAGAAGTTGAAGAGCACTTAACATACACCTCATGGTGTTGAACAGTAATAACTTCAACAAAGGGCTGATAGTGAAATTGCTTTTCACCTTAAGGTAAAAACACAAAAAGCTATGTAGGGGATTGAGGATTTACCCACCAGAAAACTAAGTATGTCAACTGAAATTTGAATTACTTTTTTTTTTAAGCAAATGAAGGGAGAAAATAGTGACAGAGTTGAGTTCTAACAGTTCTGTATCTCTTAATTCATATACTTAAACCTATTACATTGAGTGTTTTACACTCAAACATAGAGAAAATAATGAAGTACAAAGGTTGAAAGATAGAAATCAGCACCTCAAATAATCAGCCCTCAAATTGTGAGCAAAGAAAAATGCAGAGACCAAGTTCAGCATTGTAATCCCTCTGCTCTGGGCCACTCCTGTCAAGTTATAAAGGCAGCCTGAGCATCTCACTTCCTTCACTGAAGTGAAGAGAAAAAGCACCTTTAAAAATTCTACTAATTTCAAGCCACAAACAGGAGAATGTCTTAATTGTAATTTTACAGCAGAATTTTATGTTAGTGCATATTTTTTTAGATGCCTTAAACTGCTGATTTCCACAAATGAACACGCCTGTGTCTCTTTTAATAGTAAGCATAACTGTGTATTTCCTGCTTGTAATGCTTGACTTTAGCATAATTACAGTATGTTCCTTGTTTTCAGCCACATAAGGATCCCCCTCACTGCTCTGTCCCCAGCCACGCTCTGCTCAACAGTTTTGTACCAGCAGAGGCACAAAATGAACCTTCAATTTTGCAGGTTTGCTGCGTGCAGTACACTTCCACATGTAAATGCAAACTCACATTTGCATACTCCAAACGCCTGCTGCTGCCTGCAAACATGCTTTATTTTGGCATGCTATGGCTGTACATGCAAATTCCCTTCTTCCAGCATCAATTACCTACTCCCCCACAATCAATACATCCTCTTTCCTAAAACAATCCATTTCAGGCCCTATATCACTTTGCTTTCCTGTAAGTCAATAAATACTGCCATGTCCCCCTACAGAAATGCCTTTGCCCAATTCTTTTTACAAATTCTGTTGATTTTGTGCTGGTCCCTGTTTTTTTCCTAAATCTTCAGCTCTCTTTCCTTTTGCCCAGACCCTGCTGTTGCTCTCTCCACAAAGAGGAAGAGCAGCAGCTCTACCTGTTCTGGTCCCCTGTTTCTCACCTGTCTGACACAGAGCCACCTACTGCTACCTTTGAACAGCATCCCCAAAAGGTCTCAAAAGGAGACCAGGTGAGGGACTGTGACTAGGACTTGACAGGCTAAATTTACTTTCAATTTTCCCCCATGTATGCAGCCTATTTTCCGAATTTAATGTTTTACAGCTGTCTTTAATGTGCAAATACTTTCCACAGTGAATATGCAATATATAAAAAACAATCAGAAACTCTCACTCTGAAGTTAGGCTATTTATTTCCTTCCTGAAAACTCAGCTGAGTGAAGTCAGGTTAATTGCCTCTAAGTCACTATGAATAATGTTGCAGAGCCTTGCACTGACAGTCACACCATTCTTCTGCTGGTTGTGTATCCCAGAGCTATTTCAATGGATAACTGTAATTCATTTTGGCTTCTAGATCTGCATGTAAAGATAAAAGCTGAGGGCAAACTTCCATTACTCTGCCTCTGGTTTTCCTGAACTTTCTACCAGTAGGGGTAATTTTGGCCATGCTAATACTCCCAAAAGAAAGGAAAACTTTGCTGCCCTTACTGTATTCCCTGCACGTTGCCATCATTCATGGTGGCAGCAGCCATCCTTTGGCTCATTAGGTTGAACTAATCTTGCTACCTGATATTCTTTTCACCAATCAATCTGTTGATTGCAGCCAGTTTCAATCATAGACATAAACAGGGTTCTGAGATTTTTCAAAGGACAATGGAATCTGAATTAATTAGCATCCAGCAGAGGAAAACCAAAATCCTCCTACAAACAGAAGTGAGAAACCCTCAGAGCCCACAAGGACACTGTTTATGGAGCAGTGGATGAGCTCTCACACACTTGCAGAGCAGGAGAGCGTGGCATCCTCAGCTCCCAGACACCTCTCAGGCTATGGAGCAGCTAATTCCCACACAGGAATTTATTAATTACACCTTGAAACTCTACCAAGCTAGCCTGTTATTGATGCCAGCATTCCGACTGTACTCATGCATAACTCATCTTTACAACCTGCAAGCATGAAGATTTGAAGCTTCTGTCAGAGGTAATTCCAGGTTACACTTACCAGGCTATCGCACACACCTCACAGAGCCAAAATCTCTCCCAGTCTGACATTTACATATAACCAGGGGAAATTCATATGAAAAGGGGAGAAAATTTTTCTTTACAGTGTGTTCTATAGTTGACAGCATAGCAAGACAGGAGGTAGAGGCTGGATATTGGGAAGGAATTCTTCTCTGAGAGGGAGGTGAGGCCCTGGCACAGGGTGCCCAGAGAAGCTGTGGCTGGCCCATCCCTGGAAGTGCCCAAGGCCAAGCTGGATGGGATTTGGAGCAACCTGGGATAGTGGAAGGTGCCCCTGCCCATGGCAGGGCGTGGAGCTGGATGATCTTTAAGGTCCTTTGCAATCCAAACCCTTCTGTGATTCTATGATTAACCAGTTCTCACAAAGGGAATGCTTTTCAAAGAATGCTAATATACATTGCCTTTGAAAATGAGGTAAAACTCCCAAAAAACATTATTTACATGGCTGGCATTTAAAGAAATAACAATAATAATTCTCACTTTTATGGACAACAGTAACATTTGCAGCCCAAGAAACCATAAATGTCCTGTAACAGGTGATGATCGCCTTGCTGACATGACAAATAAGAGGCATTTAGTTTTTAACGCCTTTCCTAATTTCTTTTTTCCTTATGAGAGCACCACTCTGTGTAAGTGTAAGACTAAAATGTATTTTAGCCCTCAGTACTTGGAAGCAAGTTCACCCATTATTATTCTACATTAGCTTCATTTGTCAATTTGATGACTAAAGACCTACTGGCCAGATGCAAATGCTGCTTCCTAATCTTGATCCATCACACACAGCAGCCATGGGATGTCATTCCCCAGAAGGCAGATGAATCAGGAGAGCCCCTCTGAGAGGGAAGGTGCAGAGATAAACCAGATGCATCCATTACCTGGAGGAAGTTCTGGTTGCTTTCTGAGAACATTTAGTGACAGTGAAAAACCCCAATTAAAGCAGCCCTGGTGCAAGATAAGCCCTGTCAGAAGTGCAGGGTTTCCCAGTCAGAAGCTGCTGGCACTGGCCTTGTCTCAGTGTGTCTTTGCCCTTCCCCAGTCACAAGTGAACAGTCTGGAGAAGTCAACATGAATTCTGATTCTTTATTGGATCCAGGCCAGGAAATCTAATATACTTTTATTTCTCATTTCCGTCATGTGTACGTAAGACGATATCCTCGAATTCAGGCATACATAAAATAATTAACTTCTTTCTCTTCAAGTAAGCATCAGGTGAAAATAGTGAGATGTGTTAAGGGTTTGCTAATTGATGATATATTGCCTTAAATTAATTTTCTACTATTAATGTTACTTAATGGAATTTCATATTTCTTATTTGAAAAATGAGGGTCAAAGGAAGCAATGATGAGAGACAATTACAATTACCACTTAGGACCATTAATATGTAAATATATGTGTAAGTTAAGATTGTTAATTAAAGTTTCATAATTGCTGGGTATTTTTGAAGTTAGAGCCTAATAGGTTCTGCCATTATTCGTGTCTGCTTTATGCATACAATGTCAATGATTCTTACTCTTAACATACCATGAATAACAGCATGGCATTTATTTTATTAACTGATATGGCCATTAATGGCTCATTATGCCATTCAAACATTTTATTCCTTTCTAAAAATATAACTGGTTAAAAAATTATATGCCTTATACACCTTCATGCATCAGCTCATCAGTCAACCCCAAGAATATCCAGTGGGTAGATCTCTCCATAACCATTCAGTGAGCTTTTTCTTACCTTCCTTTGCACCATCTGATGTTACCAACTTTAAAGCAGAGATATTTTTAAAAGGTCAAGATAGAGAATGGACTTGATCCAAGGATACCCAGCTACAGCAATCCAAAAGTCAAGAGAACTCTATCAAATGTCAAGAGAAACCGGAAAAGACTTTAAGAAATAATTTCTGCAATACTTCTCGCTTATGCCATGTGCGTACAAGAGAAATAATTTAATCAGCTCTAATTCAATAATATTCCATAAATTTCATCTTGCTTCAAACAAGTATTGTATAAACAATGAGAATTTCCTCAGTTATGGCTTTATTTTTAAATGAATTTTGCACTGTTACCTAAAACTGTGTAGGCAACACTGTCCTTCAAAAAATATAATCCTGAATTACGGCCTGTATTAGACAGACCATGAAAATAAAATCAGAAATAAAACACTGCAGCCCACTTATAATCCCAGTGCATTATTCAGTTTAATTTAAAATAAAGTATATATTCTCAGAAGAATACCATGCATCCTTCTCACAGAAGTGTGAAAAAATGATGAAGGCTGTTGGAATTTTTTTTATATAAGATTTTAAGAAATCTTTGAAAATAATATTTTCCCCTTAAGGTATATCTCTAGTGCAAATATTCAGTGTCTTAGAGTAAATAAAAGTTTTCAGTTTCCAAAACGTACAAGGAATTTTCAGTTCTAGGCATATTTGCTAAGATATAACCAAAGTAAAATCATTAAGATCTTCCTGCTCCTTGCCTTGCATGATTAAAATTTATGCTTGGTTTAAATTAATGCTTGATAGCTTTAGGAAGGCATCAAATAAAATCAAACACTATCATCAGATGAAACAATTTTCTTTGACATGTCTAAAATCTGAAAATGTCTTCATGCACATCTTAAGCATAAATAACTGTGTTGATAAGTTGTTGGAACAGCCTAAAGAGAAGCTGCTTTTTTTCTGTATTCTCTGTTCTGCTGCAAGTGGAAGAAATGTTTTGGACCCATGAAGAAGCAACTCCCTCTCCAATATGCCCTTTACTCTGTAATAAGTATGATGTGGCCTTTCTGTAGAACAATTCACTCATGTCACTACAGAAGATATAAAAAATAAATCAAGCCAAATATCTGAGCCATCTGTAATAAAGTTTTAACTACTGATCCCAGAGATATTTTCCCCATAAATTGACTCAGTGTACAATTGGGATTGCTCCAAGCCTTTAAGGCCTTATCTGCTAACTGCTTGGAAATAGAGATGATAACTCCCCACAGCTGATAGAGCCAAGCAGTTAAAAAGTGTTTTAGACAGTATCTTCAAAGGTCTTGACAGAGAATCCCATAATACTCTAAATTTCTTTAGCTGTGATCTATCCTTAAATATAAACCTCTCCTTTAATCCATGCTTTGGAATCACTGGATGGGTTGAGAAAGGAATTTTGTTACAGCTAAGCAGCTGAATAATACTGTGCCCAAATGCCTACAGAGATATGGAGAAATCTGTGTAAAATCCCAGAAACAATAGGGTTGGAAAAGCCCTCCAAGGTCATGGAGCCCAATCTGTGACTGATCCCTACCTTGTCAGCCTGCCCAGAGCACTGAGTGCCACATCCAGGAGATCCTTCAGAACCACCAGGGATGGGGCTCCAACTCTTCCTTGGCAGCCCCTTCCACTGCCTGACAACCCAATCTGGCAAGAAATCCTTACTTGCCTAAAACACAGCTAGCCACTGTTTGCAACAAAATGAATAAAAATCAGGTTAAAAGTTCATCCTTAGAGGTGACACAAAAATTCTAATTTTACTTTGGCAATGAAGGCTGGAAGTTCATGGAAAGTTTCCACTAGGAAATGCTGTAGTGAGAAGCCCAAGGACTAAGGGAAGTTTTAGCGGTCGGAATGGAATGAGCTACCTGGGAAGAGAGCAGCACTCTTCCAAGCACCTGAACCACTAAAGGTGGTTGGGAAGTCACTGTTGGAAGTGAGATGAATTCACAAATTTTGGTTCCACAGAAGCTGACAAGGAGAAGACCCACCCTCATTCTAAATCTGTTATTCAAAACTTGCAGTCAAGTTCAGATTTCTTTGAAGGGGCTAATTTAATTTGCTTCTATTTTGACTTGACCTCATTTTATTTTTTATTTGCCGTGTCACTATAGTTTATGTAAAGAATTTACACTTTGATAATTAAATCAAAAGTTAGAACTCTTTAGAGATTTTTTGGTTGTTGTTCTAAGAATTCTAAAGCAATTTTACCGAAGTTCAATAGAGTAGGAAGAAGATTAGGCCACCAAATGAAAGAAATGCAAATGATCTTCAAAGGCTGGCCTCCCTCCATCTTATCTTTGAGAGTGGATAAATCCACTTTGATACTAGGATTTAAGAAAAAGATCAAAAAAGTCCACATGCTTGTATCTGACGTTATCCAGACAATATTGTTGTTGAAGTAGTTCTGAGAATGGAACTGCAGCCAGGGAATGCACAGTATTAGCTCTGCATTTGCAGAACTCCTGAGACAGGGGCACACAGGGAAACACAAAGTTTGGAGCTCCTCAATTCCTCTTTCTCTTTTAAAAATTAGTTTTACAATAAAAGAAGTTTACACCCTGCAAACACCCTTTCCACAGGATCAATTAGATATAAAATAACCTATATCTTAGCTCTGACAAGAGATGGTCTGAGAGTCTCCAGATGAAAATAAAGAAGTGGAAGGGGAAAGAAAAACAGGAGGCAAGACTTTGAGCCACTGAATGTGCACATGGCTTGCAACTGTCCGTATTCATTATGAAATCAGAAGAGAACAAGTATTTTAATGCTCAGTCCAGCATTTGTTTTGCAAATGTTCTATAAGACTACACTGAAAGCATTAATTCTATAGTTTCTTATACAGGAAAGAGAGAGTACAAATAGGAAAAGCAATTTTGAATGATAAAATGTCTGAGGGATCTGGTGGGAATTCTTCACATAAGATGTATTCTTCTTTAGGGAACAGGTGTAGATGGGGTTATATAAGTAGAATTGGCAGCTCCACAGATAGCTGCTTTCTTTTCTATATGATTTTTCAGACTTGCCAGGGTATTCAGGACCACTCTGCTTAATTATTCTTCACATTTTACCCATTTCATATGCTCACAATATAATGCCCAAATATAAAAATAATTTAGGCAAATGGAAGTTTAAATCTCAATAGAAACAATGCATTTTATTCCAACAAAACCCTTAAAGAGAGAACTGCCTGTTTTATAAATGTTAGCCCATCTGTTCACAATAGCTCCTTTGGAAGTATTTGTTTTGCTTAGAAATACCCAAACTGATTATGTATGTGGCAGTAGATGGGCTGAGCTGTGTTCACTGCTTTTAAATCACTGAGCATATGAAGGTGTTTTTACTTTTGTTGGGCCAGGACTACAGAAGACATGAAATGCTTGAATCCCAGACTAGAGCACATCCTCTGTGAAATCAGGCTGAGAAATGTGGGGCTATTCAGAAGAGAAAGTTGTGTGGAGACCTCAGAGCCCCTCTCAGTATCAGAAGGGGCTACAGGGAAGCTGGAGAAGGACTCTATCAGGAAATGGAGTCACAGAGCAAGGAGGGAAGGGTTCAGACTGACAGAGAGTAGGTTCATTCATTCAACATTAGCAAGAAATTCTTCACTGTGAGAGTGGGGAGGCCCTGGCACAAATTCCCAGAAAAGCTGTGGCTTCCCCATCCCTGGGAGTGTCCAAGGCCAGGCTGGACAGGGCTTGCAGCAACCTGGGATAGTTAGAGCTGTCCCTGCCCACGGCAGAGGATGGAATGAGATGGACTTTAAGGTCCCAACCCAAAGCAGTCTGTGATTCAGTGATTCTGTATTCCTCTTCTGGGGAGGCTGTACCCACCAGCACGCTTCCATGGTGATGGCCATGCTGTACTGGGGTTCAGTTCTCTCCTCCACCAATGGCAAGGGAAGAACAAACGAGATCACACAAGAGGAGTCCAGTGCAGGACACTGTGAATTCATGCACACATGGTACATGATACCTGTGCCCACAGAATCACATAAGGAATTCCACCTAGAACATGGGATCTACCATTTCCCAGGGGCAGGATCCTAATGGCCACTCTGCCAAATTTTTACACTAAGTCCAGCCCCACACACCTACAGAAATAAAATTTCTGGAAATAAAACCTCCTCATCCTGCCTTTAGTACATCATTCCAAAGAGCCCAAACACACTGTGATGATGGATGTTAAGAGCAAAACCGTGCAGAGCCACAGGACCATAATCCACATGCACTTGTACACAGGGTGGATGTCAGCTCTGTGTTACTGGTGTGATTGTGCTCTCAGCTATGGAGCAAGCCTGTGTAGTTTTGCATTCACTGAATTATTCATTCACCTCAGTACTACTCAAACTTATAATCGCAGAGAACATCAGGACAAATCACAGAAGTGAACATCAAATGTAAGAACAGAAGAGCTTTTATAGCAGCCAAAGGAAAGTAACAAGAGAAAACAAATGAGTAAGGAATTAAAAGGAATGATTATAAAATATGTACCAGAGCCCTGGTTAGTGTAAGAGCTTGAAGCAGGCAGCCCCAGGAGCCCTCGGGCCATTAGAAGGCACATGCAGAGATTTAAACTCTCCAGGCTCACAGTGAAGCTGTGTTTGGAAAACTTCAAGAGCTGGGATGAGTGAGCTAACCAAGCTCTACCAGACAGAGCAGCCTGCTGTAAGCTCAGACTATATCTTCCCAGCTGGGAGCCCTGCAGGAGATGCCCTACACAAACAGCACAGTGCCTGCTGGCAGGAGCTGGCTTGCTTGGATTACAGAACAGCCACCCAGAGCACACTGCAGTTTCAGGGAAGTCAAGAAGGGAAGGTCACAGGCTCAGATTTCTCTTCCCTTCAGAGGACCAAACCTGAGACTCAAGACAGCCTCCACCTTGGCCCATGAAGCTCAAGGCTGCCACAGAGAAGCTGCTGCACAGGTACACAATGCCATGAGGACACTCAGCCCTTCCCAGCAAACACTGTTCACCTTCTCTATAAACATCGTGTGTACCTACAGATTAGCCTGTGGGCAATATTTCAGGAGAGAACCATTTTTTCCATTAGCTGAGGGGTTCAGAATGAGATGATGCTTAATAATTTCTATAGGCTTGGTTCTTCTTATTGATTTCTTTTCCCATTTCCTTTCTGATGCCAGGGGAGAATTCTTCATTATACTCAATAAACTTGTGTTTACTATGCCTGCAATATCCCATCATGCATCAGAGTCTCTAATTTACTCAAATAAATCTGTTAATTAATAAATAAAAATTAACAGAACATTACATCAATCACAATATCTGCATCATAATGCTCAGCAATCCCAGACTAAACCACTCCACATGAGATGGAGGAGCTGGAACCAGAAAGCTGTGAGTTTCTCAAGCCAGGTTGTTCACTCATTCCTGGCATTTGGAGCTGCTCAGGGAAGCAGGTGGAGGAGCCCCCTCAGCCAGAGTGCTGAGTGAGGCCAGCATTGGCACAGATCTGCCCTGCTTGAGGTCTGACTCAGAATTCATGCTTAAATGAAGCCCATTATTTTGCTGGTCCATCAGCCAATGACTCCTAATTGTGCCAGTGCCTAAACTTAGCTTGCAAACACAGCTAGAACACTAATCATTAATTTCAGTCACTTATAGATGCCTGTTATGCTACCAGGTACATTCCAAATGCCACTCAGAATGACTGGCTAGGGCATGGGATTGAAGGAAAAAGAATGCACAATAGAAAATAAAACCCCTCAATACTGGACACAAAATGGAGAGAGCTAATTCCACTGAGGTAAGGAAAGACCTGTTTGGCCAAATACACATAATTGTCTACCAGAGTTTTAAGGAGACAGCTGGGACTGCAGTCTGGAACACAGAAAGGGATGATCCTGAATAAAAGGCTGTTATCAACTACTACTGCTGCTGTTCTGGCAAGGAACCCAGGGAAGGCAATGGATTTAACACACTATGTTTTAAATTCCTCCTTTTTTTATAGACTGCAGAGAAAAATTCTCCAATTCAGTGAACCTTGCACTCCCAGGACAGTGTTAACAATTTGACTCCTGATTTTAACATCCAACTTCAGATGGACATCAGCTGAGCAAGCAAAACACTTTCTATTATATAGATAGATGTTGAAGGAATTGCTAACTCATTCCTTTAGTGGGAATAGTCATCTATTGCTTTGAAGATGAGGTCATGCAAAGTAAGCCAGGTGACCCATATAACAATAGTTGAAATCCCTCTCCTCTGTGATGGACTCGAAAGGCACCTGTGCATTATTCCAACCATACCCAAGTAGATACAATCCCACCAGGCACAGCAGTACAGAGAGCTGAGTATTCTTCTGACTCCTGAGACACAGGCTGGACAAGCTGGCTTGACTTCTTAACAGGAAACACAAGTCCAAAATCTTAGAATGAGGTGATTAAATATTTGCCAGAAGCAGAAAGTACTCAAACAGAAGTTTAATAAAACATTAAATATGGAATTAACTGAAATGGCTCATGAAGCAACTGCTTAACCTGGTCCAAGGAGCAGAGGAATGGAAGATGGCAAATGTGACAGCAACTTCTGAAGAGAGCCTGAGAAACTGCCAGCTGGTACCTGGGATTTATTTCCAGGTTCAATAAACTCAGCTGTGTAATAAGGAATAGATTGAGCTGGTGCATGGGGAAATGCAATACCACACTGAGGAGTTAGCACAGCTTTTACAGCACAAAGCAAGATCAGAAATCAGCTCTTTGGTGGTGCCAAGCACAGGATTAAGGGTGACCTGGCTGACATAAGATACTTGAGTTCCCAACAATTTTGATGACCAAAGTTGGGAGGAGAGAAAATGGAATTTTTCCAATAGCACGTAGTGAGAAAAATGCAGATTATCAGAAAAATGTGACGTTTATTTTGCGACCTGTGCTAGTCAAAACATAAAATTTTTTTTTTCTTAAAAGATGTGAAGGTGAACACTGAGAATATAAAGTGATTCATGTTTTTCAAGACAACAGCACATTTCACAGAATAATTGAAAAATCTCAAGATGCTGGATTAAATAATAAAAAGGCACATGACACTGAATTCTGATATACATTAAATGCTTCAAGTAAACAAAATTATTATACAAATCCAGTGACAGACAGTAAACTAGCCTTTGTCATTCAGGACAGAGATCTCCCAGCTACCACGGATAATTCTTTGAAAACATCACCTTGTTACAATGTCAAGACTTAAGACTGGGGGGAAAAACCCAAAAGCTAGAGAAGAAAATCAACCTCATTAGGCCTCTATTTAAAACCCTGATTTAAACATCTTGAAAACATCATACCAGACTCATCTCTCTTCTCCATTTTTAAACGAAGTATCAAAAATTAGATTTACAGCAGGGCAACAAATGAAGAAAGAGGAGGAATGGCTTATGTATTCAGGAGATTAGACAGACACGGACCCTTCAGCTCTGCACAGAGAGAAGGGAAGATGTGCCAGCAGGAACAGGTTAAACAAGGAACAATTATTCAATAATTCCCACAGTCTGAGAATCAGAATGCATCATTAAGAGATTTAAAGCACAGACAGGGAGGTACTTCCACATGACTCTGGGAAATACAAAGTGCTAAACCAGAAGTTTAACAGAGGAGAGATCCATGAACATTGAATTGCATGAGGACCCAGTTCTGGGAGCCATGATCCACAGGAGAGGGATAAGGAAACTGCAGCATTTCCTCACTCTGGATTTATCTGTCCTCAGCATCACCTCCTGCCCAGTGCCAGAGCTGGGACACTGCCACAACACACCAGAAACATTCTGCTTTTCTTTCTCTTCTGTGTTTGCAGGCAGGAAAATGCAGGAAATGCAGGCACAGAGAGCTCTCAGGATCTTGTGCATACAGGCTCAGAGATAGAGATGGACACGAGGTTTGACCTAAGGCCTTGGAGAAAACTTGGAGAATTAGAACAGTGAAGTGAAAACAGACATAAAACAAGAATGTAAGTTTGTAGATTAAGTAGAAATATGTTTAAAGCAAACAGAAATATGCATTATGCAAGCAAAGTAGTATGTTACGTAAGATAGTAAAAGATTTCAAAGGTTAGCCATAGAACCTGTTATAAAATTAGTTAGAAGTTTAAGATGTATCAATGTAAGTTTGTGAAGTGGTATGTGATTGGTTAAAAAAAGTAAAACAATAATTAGTGTAAAAAGATGTTACCAAGTTTTGTAGAAGTATGTGATTGCCTAAAAAACTAACATAAGGCATTGTAAGAGGATTAGACAGCTTCTGATATTATAACACTTTTAATGTCTCATCCTTTTGTGATGCCATGAGGCAATAAGCCATCTTTAAAAAGTTTCTCAGCTGCCCCATCTCTCGTAATTTTAACCTCCCAATAGCAGGTCACTGAGGTATTGCACACATTCACTTGCAATAAAAAATGTCAAAGGAGGAAATGATGTTTGACATAAACCCAACATGAAAGAATTCACTGTCATCATGACTTCTTTGGTGCTCTAAAAGGAGGGGAAAAAGGATTAAGATATTTCCTTTTTTCACTCAATTTAGTTTAGGGAGACTAAAAGTAAGTAGATTTCACCCTACTCTCCCCAAAAGCATGTGATACTCAGAGAGATAACAGCTCTACATAAAAAATATTTTCAATAGTTGAAAAACAGGCAAAGAAATAAAGGAAGTTCATTCCAGAGGAAAAAACCCACAAACAAACAGCTCAAATATGCAAGTCAGGCATTGGAGGCTGTCTCTAGAACTTCTTTCCTTGCTTGTTCTCCCATTCATCATTACGTATAATATTTTGCCACAGAAGAAGAAAGGGAAATAAAATACTTTATTTAGTTGCCCAAAAGTTTCAATACAAAAACTGTTTCTGCCCAGGAAATGACCATGGGCTTGCTGGTGGGAGCCTTTACAAAAGAACAGGCAATATTTATGAGCAGTTTGAAGGTTTCCTAGTGAATATCCATCTGGACAAAGTGGATATGCAAGCTTTGCACTCTCTCCCTCTCTCTCTCATTCCTAGGTCAGTTACTTAATAATAAAATTACATCCGATTTTCTCTGAGGAATAGCTCTGCATAAGTGTAAGTTAAATGCCTCAAAGGCATCTGAACCGGGATTTTCTTAGTAGTGGAAAAGCCTCAAAAACAAATTAAAATCATGCTTTCATGACAAGGGGGATTTTGTCTCAGGCTTTGAATCCCTTTCAGGGAAATGAGTTTCCTTTGTACCATGGAGGCTTGACAAAAGGAGGCTGCACATCCTGTGGTGGGAGCAATTGGTGGCATTTTTCCCTTTTCAGCAAAGATGCTGCCAGGCAACTGCAGAGATGCCCTGAACTTTGTCTCACTCACCTTTCTCCACCTGCCCCTTGAAATGCAAGCAGTAGTCCCAGGCTGGCCCATAAAAAATAACAAGCACTGCTAGGACATCCGTATGGAGATTATATTGTTAATCAATACATTTTGCATAGCCCCATGGATCACTTGTTATTGATGATTATGCACTTTAGCTCCTGTGACAATTTGTCAATAAAATAAAAATAAAAAAAGGCTAAGGACAGCATACTTCTAATTCAAAGATGATCTCTTTCTTGAAAAGAGGTGCCACTTTCCAAGCTCTGAAAAGACCTAGCTCATGAATATATTCAATTTACCAAGTGGAGGAGGAATCAAAGCCTTCTTGGTAATCACAATACAGGTATCTGAAGGGAATAATTTTCTTTTAGACTTTGGTTACTTTTAAAAACGAATGTTGGAAAAAGAGCAAGTTTGCTAAAAAGTAAGTTTTGAGTTACTGAAAGTGTGCTATTTCAACTCAGCATAGACTGGCATAGTTTTTACCTCCACAAAGGAGAGAGAAAAATCCTGGTTATGGAGTGTTTTAAGTTTTTTTTATGGAACTGACATTTCATTTCCAAGTTTTAATCCAAAATATTAAAACTTGGCTTTTTAAGAGGGAAAACAACAGTGGGTGAACAGACCAAATTCCCTAAATGACATTTAAGTTTGAAACAGCATTCTTGAGCTACTTAGGCAGTCACAAGTATTCCTTTTTTCTCCAAAGCATCCCAGCCCTTTCTCCTCTCTCAGCGTTTGCTTCCCTTAAACAAAACGGCCCAGTTCTTTGTTTTCCTAAGTGGGTTTTCTCCACTCCTAGCACAAGTCTGGGTCAGCCAGAAAGCTCCTAGCTAAATAATGACTCTTGATTACTGATGAACTTGTGCTTAATTTCAGCAGTGACAAAGATGAAAATGGCTGTTGCCTTGCAGATTCCCTGACCTACCCAGTCCTTGGCAAGGAAGGCCATGGCCATTCCACCTTCCACATACAACACATAGAAAGGACACACAAATACCAAACCAATATTTCAAAAGTCCCTTTCTTTTATTACAGGATATAAATGCTGAATGCAGTATTGATCCACTCTACATACAGATGCTGCACTCAAAACACAGGACCTAGAGAGCTGTCAATATTTAAGAGGAGCTTTCATGGAAGAAAGGCTGGGATGACTTTCAGAGGTCCTTCATGCCCGACTGTCTGCAGGAGCAAGTTAATCAGGAGATGAAGCTCTTGTATCTAAGCCAGGCTTGAGATGGAGCTGTGCAGTCTGAGTGAAAGTAGAGTTCTGCTCTCTGTATCAGAGAAATCTGTATCACTGTACTTTCAAAGGGACAATGTACTAATTGCAGCAGTCTGTGAGCTGGAATTAATATAAACAGTAAATATAAAATAGAATCCATGGATCTGGTAAAGTTACAAAAGCAGTAAATGCTAGAGATGAGATGCTGAATACATTATTATTTTAAGACTAGTCAAAATGAAATTAGAAAAAAACCCAACTTCTTGCAAACTATTTTAATTCAGTTTGTGGATAGCTGCTGGAGAATCAAAATTTTGATCAGTTATGTCCCACTTGGGATGCATAAAGCTCCAATTTTCAGCTTCTGTTAGTTTAATACAAGGATGGCAAAAATCATGTGGACATTCCTTTCATTTACTCTTGGAACAAACAATTTGCTCATCACCATGTTTTGGCTGTCTGCCTGAACTGCTGAAACTGTTGCTTCTCCTTGAAGAATAACATTAAACCAGTCAGATAATAACCCAGTCAACCTGAGGTCCTCAAAAAAAACCCTATCAGGTCAATATATTGCTCTAATGAGGAACAACCCTGGCTTCCAGAACAGTTTTTACATAGGAAATCTGCAGGCAAAGGAGATGGGGATATTCAGGAACGACTACAGCCTGTACTTGAAAAAGGCTGGCTCTATTAAATAGATGTCCATCTCCTGGCACTCCAGGGAAGGAAGCATGCCCCTCTAACAAAGATGAAGGGAATATCAATGGGGCTAATCTCTTCAAAGTGCTCAGTGCTCAAAGCAATCGCCTGCAGTAGCACAGTCCCCACCCTCATTAGCTCAGCAAACACAGCCAGAGACAAAACATTATCTGCAACCAGGGCAAAAAAATGTAAAATACAGAGGTTCCAAGCCACCTCCCCTTCCCTTCCAAAGGACAAATATTTCATACATTTTAAATTATGTCTGTACTGAAAATAAAGTCATATATTTTAAGGATCCCTTTTCTTTCCCTTCCAGCATATTTAAATATTTTGGCGTTTGCTCATATTGAAAAATGGTCATGACACAATAGAAATACTGCACAGCACAACTCTCCCCCTGATCAACAAAGGAGGAAAATTCATTGCCAGCTTTTTCCCTTTGGCAAACTGCAACAGAAAAGAAAACAGAAATAAGGAGAGTGATAGTTTCATTCTCCACAAAACAAGGAGACAAAATGATCTGTCAATGGGCTTGTATTTGTGTAAGTCCAATCTACCCATCGCCTCCAAATTAAAGAATTTTTATGGTCAGGAAAACAGATGTTGTGAATAAGAAAAAATGGCATAGAGCAGCAGAGAGGGAAAGAGTGAGAATTATGAGACAAGGAATTACTGTTGAATAATTCAGCCTTTCAGCACATCCTTTTATTCTCATGCTGACCATGTGAGTAATTAAGGATGGTCAAACGCTCCTCAGGGAAAGAGGCTGACAGGGATGTCCGTTGATCTGACTCCTGAGGAGAAGCAGCATGATCAGGGCTGGAAAATAGGTCATGGCTTGTGTAAACCAACTCACACCATGCCAGGATCTCTCCAGGAAGCCCACTGATGGATTCACCAGTGCAAACACATGGACTAGGCAGGCTACCTAGAGACAAAACATCAATACTGGGCCACTGGCAAACAGCACACAGTTGGGGCAACAGCATCTGCTCTGCCAAAGCAGGGATTTCAGCTTGAGGCACAAGAACAAAACCTTTTTCCCAATGTGGCTGAGGTGAGCCACAATCAGTACTCCTTCTATCCAAGGTGCCACTTTGGAAAATCTCTGACTTGCATAAAACAGCTAGGTCAACAAATGGACCTGAAAGTTATCTCCCACCCATCAGTTTAAAGCAGGGATCCACATTCTAATATGGACCAAACATCATAGGCTTTAAAGAGGAGTTTTATAAAGGGATATTCAAGTTTAGACTGAAGAAAATGGAAGGAAGGGAGGAAGGGAGGAAGGGAGGAAGGGAGGAAGGGAGGGAGGGGAGTTTTCCCTGACTATTACCTGGCCACATTCTACAGGAGACAGAGGAGGCACACACAGATCAGACACACAGCCCTGACACAGCACTTGGACATGAGCTGAAGCCAAGAAGAAAGTGAAGGCAAACTAAAAGTGCTGATTACCAAATAATAAATGGCAAACTAAGATGGGCAGGTGGCTGCATTTGTGCTCATTAAGGAAAATCTGTGAGAATGTGGGTCAATTATATTTAAAAAACAGATCATGTGAATCCTTAGTTTGTACAGAAGAGGGTGCATAGGGATGAACGGAAAACACATAGATCTTGGAATGCTGACCAGAACAAAGCAAATAGTTCTGAAGAGATAGACATTAAGCAATGGGATGGGAACAAGGAGAGGAACAAGTGATGCACAATTACAAATGGACTTGAGAAAAACCTGAAAGAGAAGCAAAGCAGGCAGCAAAATAAGTCTTTATTCTCTCTGTAATGAGGAAATATTTCAAAGATTTGAAAGGTGTGCTCCAAAACCCTGGCTTGGTCACCTTGCTGCCCTGTCAGGAGGAGTTACAGGAGTTACAGCAAGTCTGAACTGAGTAGTAACCACAACTGGGAGTGGTCTGAGTGAAAAGGCAAGTGCCAGGACAAATCCAAAGAATTATAGTCCTCCTGCATCCCCTGTTGCTGCACCAAAGGAATTCAAATGATTGAGCATAGCCCACAGCAAAAACAAGACAAGAAAAAGCCAGGAAGGGGAAGGAAAAATGTTTGGCTCATGCTAAGACTGGGGAAGAGGGAGAAAAAGCACTTAGTTATTAAACAATTGTTTAATTCTTCATGTTTTGGTTTCTTTCAATACCCAGAATCAATTGTGTTAACCCAGAAGGTTGTGTTAATTGTCAAGTACTTCAATCAAGTAAAAATTACCCAAGCTGAGGCTGTATTGCCTGTGACAGCATATACATAGTCAGAATTGAGGCAGGAACTCAGGCATTGAGTCTCAAGGGGAAAAGCACCCTAAGGAATCAATTGATGTTATCAAGTAATCTGCCTTGGAGATTAAAGAACACAGAGCAATAAAGTGTTGTAATGAAAAAAGCTTTTGAGTCAGAAATGGGAGGCATAGGGAAAAACACACATTAATGTCAGCACATAATTGCTCCATGTGGACACAATCAGATGCCTCTAAAAAGATTATTGCTAAATTCTGTGCTAGAGGATTCTTCTCCCATCAAGTGTGACTTTAACTGTAATCAAAAGGAGACAAATACAAAAAGCAAGTTCCAGAAGTTGCAAACCAAGCGGGACAAAGGGTAAAGATCTTGTCCTGCTCCAGCTCTCTTTGTACATGGACACAGTGGCCACAGTCATCTCCTGAGATCTGCACCCATTGCTCATTCAACCTCTAACTCCAAAATCCAGTGTAGGCTTCCCAGCAAAGGACAGCTTCTTCCATCCTAGAAAACTCTCCACCCCACCAAGAAGCAGCTTTATCTCCTCAGTGCCACTTAAGTGGTATCAATTAATCCAAAGTGTGAAGGAAAGGAGGAAAGAAGGAGCAAAATAGACACCTGGCTCTGTCACCTTAACACCAGTTTGTCTTTGCAGTCAATACACCAACCAAAACTGAGGAAATCAAAGAGAAAATTGAGAGGGCACCTCACTGCAAGATTGATTTGCAAGGACTACATCTGCCAGTTCTGTTCTGAGAACACAGATTGCTACCAGATTAGGGATGTGAAAAGTGTGATTTTGGAACTTTACCTGATGTCTCAATCTCAGTGGAAATTCTAACCATCTGAGCTCTAATCTCCATGCCCCCCTCCCTGTGGGGATTGCTTCTGGCTTTAACATTATCTGTAATAGCCAAATAACGTCAAGTGCAAATATTGAACATGCTCCAGAGATGATATCTCAGAAATCCTGTCAATAATTCAGTGTTCAGCAAAAGGGTGAGCAATGCAGAGATGAAAATCCATCTCTGCTATTTGACACAAAACAACTGCAGAGGAACAGCAAACAATTGCCACCCATTGGAGCAAGGTTTGTCTTATGGTAATGGTCCTGGGTGATGTCATGTGATGTGTAATTAAGCAAATGAAGCTTGCTTTTAGAGAGCAACACTGAGCAGTTGCCCTGACCCTACCATGGCTGACAGTGGTACCATCTGTTCACTGTCCATGTGTCTCCTGCATCCCTGGAATTGCTGTCTCCTAAAATAAACAACCTGTATCACAACTATTTGTCAGATTTCACATTCATTTACAGCTTTTACATTCTTCTAATCTGCTTTTCCTCAGAATAAGGCATGCACCTATAGCCCTTGGAGATGGTCAGAAGTATGATAAGGTTTTTCGTTCATGCTGAGAGAAGCACAGCCCAGACTGGATGGAAGCAGGTTAAATGTTAGCACCTCACTGTATCTCCAGAGCTCAAAATAAAGAAGTGCATTTTTCCAAATATTATTTGCTTGCCCTTGCCCTTACTGGGACTGCTCTTCATTTTGGATGGTTGCTGTGAAGTGGGGATTATTTGGTTTGTTTGTTTTAATGTGCTGTGATAATAAATAAATAAATACATCAGAGCACACAAGCTGGAGTCTTCTGCACCTTCTCTTACATATGCAATGCTGGGTTGTGATTAATCTTGTTTACATTTTCTAAACAGCAACTGGAAACAACAAAAGGTGGTGACAAGAGGGTGCTCCGGGGAGGCATGAATACTACACGAGAATATATGCACATGCTGGTTAACTTGCACATAAAAAAGTAAAAGTGAATTTAGTTTAAAAATCAGGCTGTGGTCCATCTTGCACAGTAACTCTGGTCAGCCATTCACAGCATGCAGCATTCAAAGAACATGATAATTGTGCATAATATCAGAAAAATTGGAGAGCACTACCCCCAGTAGGCTGAGTCCCAGGTAGCTCCATCATCACATCTCACTGAAAGATCATGAGCTTGTTTCAGCAAGAGCAGGACAAAGCAGAAAATCCCCATGAAGTGCAGTGGTAATTACTAATGTAGTTATTTTCTGCCCATTCGCAAGTATGGAGAAGTCCATCTTTAAGCTGAGCTAAAGGAAAGCTGAGGCAGAGTGCAGCTAAAGCAGAAAGCTTTATACACAACTTTTGTCTCTAATTTATCTAAGTGTGGCTCTGATAAAGAAGGAAATAGCTTTAGGCTGCTATTTAACTAGCACTGCTGGTCAGGCATTTAGGATCACTGGAGCCAGCAGGTCCATCCCCAAAAATGCCATCAGGAGAACCCCAGTAATTCACAAACACCTCCCTCGGGGAAGCACTTCCCACCTGGTGCACATCATACCCACAAAGTAACAGCACCACTTAAAAACAAAGGGTAAGATGGGCCTGTCTACACAACATTTGCAAAGATAATTACTTGAAAACAGTACAAAGGAAAGCAAAACAAATTCTTCCATTAGCTGGGGCCTTCCTATCTTTGACCTCAATCTCGTTTGCTGATACCGCCAAACTTTTCATAAACCTCTTCTATCATTATTAGCTTTAATTTAAATAATTATTGGGCAGAAGAAAAAACCTGCTCAACCACAGCTCTCTAATCTAGTAATTAAATCCACCTGTAAGAGCTGAACAATTTGTGTCTCTGACTATTAATGCAGTCAAGTATTTTACACTGTGTGGTGTAATATCAGCCAGAGAGACTGAGGGACACAGCTGGAAACTGAGCCATGTTTTGATAAGGAAAATCAACCCAAGCTGCTCCAGGGGAAGAGGCCCTGACTGAGGCAGATGTCCCATCCCCAGCAGGCCGTTAAACATTGGATATATTTTATCTACTCTGTCCCTCTTGCAGCAGGTATTTGCCTGTCTTCAGCCAGCTGGAATTCCATCCTTTTGCATTCTGCCTCTCTGTGATCATCCACCCCAATTTGATATCTCTGTTGTGTGGTTACTCCTGCAGAGAAGATTTTGGTTTTTGTCCAAATAATGCAAAAACATGCCCATTTAGATTACTTGTAGCTGGTAACCTTCCTAATGGGAAGTTCCCATCTGGCAGAAATATTGCAACTGCATTTTTCAGGGATGTGGTTCCACTGCAAATGACCCAACATTATACACCATAAACTAAGATGTGAAACTTCTTCAAATCCTTCTGTACAAAAAAATGAGCTCTTACTCCAAATTACACACATAAATACAATAGTGGTTAAAGTTGTCTTTGGGAAACTGCCCAAAAATGGACAGTGTCAATGCATTTTTTTTCTCCCTTGGAGAATGCAAATACCTTATTTAATGATACGGCAGAGAGATACATGAAATCACTGCAAATAAGATGGAATTTGATGTCAAAGTTTTCTGCCAAGTGACTCAATATATTGATAATATGCATTTCACAGTATGAGTCATTATGACAAAACACCTATCTCACTATTTTTCTTTAATGAGTCCCTATTATCTCTCATATTCTATCAAAGCTTTGTGTTTTATGAACATATAATGCAAATGTATACTTATTTTTCAATGTGCCTATATATATTATGTTATATATGCATATATATTTTATCATGTTGCACTAGCTTTGAGTAAAACCATTTCCTAAGCTAGGATCTAATTCTCTCCTGCAACGGGAATGCTTGTCTGTGCTTTGGAACTGAAGATTGTTTTAAAACCAAAATGTTTTAGAATGGCCCATCTTCAAATGAAAATGCAATGTGCACTCACAGTATTGCTGACATGGTAATACATGGTTGATGATGAAAAATAACTGGTTAATTCAATTCCTTGTGCCTAGTAAGCAGCCCTGTCAGCACGATGAAGTTCTGAAGCAATTATAAGAGGACTCTGTAAGATTGGTTATGACATGCACCTCCAGAATTAGAATAAAAGAACAAACAGTAATGGAGAATAAACACCACTGGAACACAAGTAATCTCACTAAGCTTTTTACCTCCATTGATCAGTTCTGTATTCTATGTAACACTGGTGCAATTAATTGTACTCTTTGTTATTGTGCATTTTTCATTTTCTAGAAATGGAACAACAGTCCAATTTGGCACAGAAAACAAATGTATTGATCATTGGCACAATCAGGCATTTCTTCTTCAAAATTAACACATCTGTGCTGCTTCACACACATTATTTGGCTCCAGAAGTAGAGAGAAATTGCAAAACAAACCTTGTCTTAGGGGGAAAAAGTTGTTTTAGAGCCCTACCAGAGCGATGGAAGGAGACCTGGTTGACAGGATGAGGCCCGGCGTCGATCGACAGAACGGGAAGCAGCTTGCGCATGTCCCAGAGCTTCATCACGCCCGAGGAGTCGCAGGAAGCAATGGTGTCCCCCTGCCAAAGATGGAACAAAATCAAAGCACTGCCTCTCCACTGCCAACAGCAAAGCTCTGGCACAGTGCTGGGCAGCCAGACACAGCTACTGGATTGAAACAAATAAAGAAATAAGCTGTTGTGTGTGAGGTTATCATAGCCTTTTATCAGCTCTGTTGGCTTGAATTGCAGCAAGACTACATGACCTCTAAAGAGACCAGTTCAGGAGAAACTGGAAGTACAAAGGAGAAAATCTTGAATTCTGACACCAGTGACCACCAAGAACAGGCCTTGTGGTTCTTTTCTTCTCACATAGCCACAGGATTGGCCTTTTAGCCCCGATTTTAAATTTGTCTGCTCCTGTTTTCCATGTGAAGAGTAAGATGAGAGCAGAACAGACACTCCTTCCTTGCTGTGTATTCCACAGCCACCCAAAGGGGCAACTCCCCATTCACTTAAGGGTTGCATTGAATGATCCTTCTGGGTCCCCTCCAGCTCAGAATATTCTGTGATTCTGGAAGAAACTCCCTCCTTTCAGTGAGGCAGAAGCATGCACGGAATATGCAAGGAAAGACACCTGGAACATCCCCCATGCCTCTGTTCAATATTAACTAAAATCAAACAAACAAACAAACATAAACCAGAAATAAACAAAAACCCAAACAAAAACCACCCCAAAACACAAAAAACCCCCAAAAAACCCAACTCCCCCTCCAAAACATCCTCCAAAACCAAAAAACAAACCCCTACCCTAAAAAGAGTATTTTGATTATGTAGCATATAAATAAATGCAAAATCAAAGAAGGCAGGGCAATGGATGCCCAAGCATAACTTTGTTTAGTTAATTCCTCCCACTAGAACAGAAAGAACCACCCAGCCACCCATATAGAAACATTTACTTTTCGTTTGAACCTCCTAAGTGAAGATTCAAATCCCAAAGGCAGCTCAGCTGGTGTGCATTCACAGTTTTCAATGTCTTTTCCAATTTATGCAAGTGCAACATTATATTAAAAAAATATTGTTTGGAAGGAGAACCACAATGGTATGGGACTGAAAATCAGGTGAAACATGGGTCAGATACTGCATCTATGATTTTTAAAAAAATAAATTATTTTTTATATCTTCCACATAAATACCTGCAATAAAATGTGTGGTGTTTTCTAGCAAACAGAGGATTTAAGATCTTAAAATATCCATCAGCTTCTCAACTAGAAACTAATGGCTTGCAAACCCTACCCTGGTGTAAGTATAATGAAATCTTTAGGTTCATTTGGAGGAGATCTAAATGTCAAAACTCCATTCTGGCTTGTTACAGGGACTAATACAGACTTAATACCAAGAAACAAAGTAATCATTGCTTGGAGAATTCAGCAGCCAGGCTCTCAGCACCTGCTGTTTTGCACAAAAAATGTCAATAACCATAACTATACCCCAGCCAACACAGTGCCACAAGCATCATGGCTCTGTTGAACTGTCTCACCAGCTATGCCCACTGAATTCCCCTTCAATTCATCCGAATCCTTCCAGCAAGTTCAGCCTGTACAAGGGATGAGGGCAAGAAGGCTGGTTGGGAAACAAACAATAAAAAACTCCAAAATACAAAAACTACATTCCAACTTGTTGCATGGCTTCAACTGAGTCTCAGGAAAGCAAATATTTAATGTGGGAGTGGGGGGGGAAAACCCCATTGTGGGCAAGTGCCTGAGGATTTTTCCCAGGCTGCTATAAGTTCTGGCTCTTTTCCCAGGAGAAAGTTTCTTCAGACAAGCTTTAGCTCTGACTTTCCCAGCAGAAAGGTTTCAGAGAATTCAATAACATAGAAAAACATATGCTAGAGGATGTGCTGTTTTTCACAGAGCATGTTTCTAAAGGGGTGTTTCTCCTCTGACCAATGAATTGTCTCTAATTTGTTTTGCATGATGTATATTATTTAAACCCATTATTTTCTTGAGTAAAATTGCTCTTTCCTGCTCCTGCAAAAAGTTGACATGTTACTGCCTTTATCACTGCTCCAGAACCACATACAGTAACACCCCATCATCATGGATATGAGATTTGGAGGGTCATCCTTTTGCAAGCAGTGTTTTCATACATTTGCTGTGTTACAAGTGCTAAATTCCACGTTATCAGCAATTCCCCCATCCACCCCATGCTGCTGATCTAAAGCAGCCTATGAGTACAACAGGAGTATAAAAGTACTTTTTCACATGTACCCTCTGTCATTTAGGTTAAATAAAAGTGAGTTTCTGCAGCAAAACTTTTCCCTTCTTGCCTGTCCCTGATGCATTTCAATTACTGTGTCATCCGCACCTCACTTGGACACTATTTTCTTGGACTATAAAAAATTAGCTCTTCCTTCTCTCCTCCCCACCCCTTCCAGATAGCTTTGAACCTGGATTAATTATGCATGCACCCATTGTTTATAAAGCAACTCCTGCCAAACTGATCACCAATTTTGGAATGATCTGACTTTCAGAGGGGCTAGAGATGCACATCTCAGGTAAGCAGAGGTTTTGGTGGAGTGGCACACAGGAGTGGGATGTCTCCTTCCCTTAGGTCATCACCCATCACTCCAGTAAAGGGAAGAGGAAATGATTATGTGTGTACAAAGATCCCTCCACTCCTCAGCATAAATACTTGGCTTCTGGACCAGCTCTTCACACTTCACCAGCCTCTCTCTTTTCACCTTCTGCAAAGACTATATCCATCTCTATCAATGGCCCACTTAGGAAATCACCAGTATTCTTTACACCCGTTATTTCATATCCTTTAATATGACTTTGACATATGATTGCCTTTTACTCTGGATTTTTTTTCTATCCAGAGAGACATTTTTACAAAAAATTACTTTGGGGGTGTGTGTGTGTGTGTGAGTGGTAGTTTTGGTTTGGTTTTGAACATGTTCGGCCTCACACTTGTTTTGCATGAACTCCAAGAAATGAGTTCAATAAATGCTGCTTAATTACAGCTTTGTAATTAAGCTCAGCAATTCTGACCCAGATCAATGGACAGCCCACCTGGGTGTCACTGCACATAATCCACTCAGGGTAGTTACAGGAGACACTCCAGTGAGTGCTCTGTGACTCCTCCTTGTGTCACCTACAGTTGGACCCATGGATTTTCAATATGACATTTCTCTTGTAAGTAATAGCATGGCCCAGCTGATGGATCACAACAGTACTGAGAAAGTGTCCCTGGAACACATATTATGCAAACATTGATCAGAGACAGTCCCTGCTGCAAAGTGACTGTGAATGTAGAGCTGACTTTGACCCTCTCACTGGCCCTGATGTGGAGACCATTACTAGTGGCATAATTATGAGGAAAACACTCTAATTTACTTGTATTGCAGGTTTTCCTTTCTATTCATTAATTTTGCTACAGTAGCTGGCACACCACAAGACAAGAGCCATTCCCTGCTTTATCACAATCTTGCCATCCCAATCTCTGCTGTGTTTATTTTCCCCCACTGCTCTACTGACCCCTAAAGTAAACAAACCTCCTCTTCTGGCCGGAATTTCCACAATCCACCTGTTTATTGGTGCCAGATCCACTGCAGAACCCTCATTCGTTCTCGTCTCAGTTGGTCAGAACCTGGAGCTCATAGCACCAAGTCTGTGGGTTCCATCCCTGCTTGGGCTACTCACTGAAGAGGGTCCCTTCCAACTCAGACTGTTCTGTGATTCTGGGATCTGCAGCCACACCAGTGGGTTTGAAGACAGGTGTCTGCTAAGAAAGGCAGGAGCCTCTCTTGAAATGGACAAGGTAAACCCTCTTTCTCTAAATTATTATAATTTTGAAATTAAGGAGCTTTCAGGTAAAGATATGGGAAAAGGAATAACAGT
This sequence comes from Sialia sialis, assembly GCA_009812075.1. NCBI lineage: Eukaryota > Metazoa > Chordata > Aves > Passeriformes > Turdidae > Sialia > Sialia sialis. Next base: position 2,968,757 of record VRYO01002326.1, read on the forward strand.
TCTTTACCACGAAAATTAAAATAAAAATACAGTAATGCAAAACAACAAAACACTATAGAGTCAGAATCCAGCCTGACACCTTGTCAGTCAGTCAGGGTGTTGGTAGCAGTGCCATTAAATGGTGGCTGCAGTTCCCCTGCAGTGACATGTGGCTCAGTTGAAGCAGTGCTCCTGTAGAAGGTGCAGTTTTTCTCTGAAGATCCAGTGATGATGTGGAAAGGTCTGGTTTTCCTCTGGAATCCAGTAGAAAAAAGGGCAACCTTGGTGTTCCAAATCTCAGATTTTATATGGGTAGGAAATGCTTGGCTCCTCCCTCTGGTGGAGCATCTCCCAATGATATGATTTTATAAGTCACATACAGTGGGACTCAATGGCCCATTAACAGAAGATATCTCCATGGAGGAGGGATGGGTTGTGGAAAAGATAAAGAGCACTTCCCCAGCTGGTTTTCAACACATGGCCCATTAGCAGAGGATATCTCCCCCAGAGATAAGGATCACTGCCTCACCTGGTTTCAACATATGGTCATAGAATACAAACTTTTGGTTACATCCTACTTTGCAAGCCAAGACAACCAGAAAGGATGAACCCCTTGATTCTTGAGCAGCAGCAGTGCTGGAAAAACCTGCACTGGGAGCACCATCCCATTGTGCTGTGTGTTGGGTGACCTAGAGAAGATGGTCCTGCTCCATCTTAAAAAGTTAACACACTGCCTTAGTGGCAAAGATCAACTAGTTCTTGCTGTCACAAGTCTGCAGACATTTTAACAATTTCCTCCCAGAGGCCTGGTATAAACAAAGTGTGTATAAAATGTAATAGCCAGCAGCGTATTTCGCCTGATTTCTGTGATTAGACAGCATATCTCGTGAGGAAACAGAAATAAGACAACAGACTTCTGATGGCAACATGTCAACACACACAAACAGGTATTTGATCAGCCTCGACACACTCTGCCCACAGACTTATTACTAAATGCATCAATTATCACTGATCCCGAGGCACTGAGAACATCACATAATGATTTTGTTAGTGAGCTGGCTATTACACTTCACCACTTCTTCTCTCTATTCCACACCTTATCCTAATCAAGTGAGCTGGAGATGAGGGATAACAACTTTTCAATAGGAAGAAATAAACCAGCAATGTAACCAAGCTGAAAGATTATTTGGAGCTACACACCATTCAAAGAAAAAGAAAAGAATAAGTCCTATGTTAAATGAACTCATTTCCATCTGGCCATGGGCCATTTTCAGAAGCTTTTAATATGGAATCAGTTTCAATTCTCCTGTGAGCTTTTAGCTTTTTCATTCCTGCTACAGTTATTATTTTAGTCATTCATGGAAGAACCCCCTGCCTTGCTCATGGTTTTCTTGTTGCTTCTTGCCACACTAAAGTCTTTTTTATGATGTGTTTTGGATGTCATATTTCACTGAACAGCATGGTGGACCATCAGGGCTTGACTGATTTCCTGTATGTAAAAGGAGGAGACAATGAGTTCCAAGGAGAAGAGGTGCAAAAGCAGATTCCCCTTGTTCCATTTACACTACATTTGCTGCTGCTCAGCCCAGTTCCATTAGCTCCTTTAATCAGAGAGCATGTAGAATGATTCTATAAAACTGGTCAGACTTGCTGCCTAGTCTATAGAATCAAGCTGGTACTGTTTTGTGTGTGCATGCTGGAGTAATTAAAGAATTTATATGAGGATTCAATTAGTTTGCATTCAAAGACTGGCTCTGTTCCAGGCTCTACTTAAAGGACTTTGCAAGTCCTTTAATTGCTTTCACAGTTCCACCCTCCACTCTTTACCTTCCTGCCAACTTAATGAACATCTTTATATTCCAGAATACTTCCCATTAAAATGGACATGCTCAGCTCCATATATATCACAATCCCAATCTCAACTGACACTTGCAACCAAACCAGATAATTGCCACATCAGGAATGAAATGATTTATATAGTTTTCAGGAAGTTTTTAAAATCTATTTCCTTATTTTCTTAAAAAATGCATTCTTTTCTTCTGAATATTAATGATTAGCAGTGGGACTAATCACCAGGTACACTTTAGGTAAATATCCCCTGAAAACTGCTGTTTCACACCCATGAGGAGGATAAAAATCTGCATAATTATGTCTCCTGCGTATAAACACACCTCTGGATTTATTGCTGAAAGATCAATAATACATGAACCGCATCAAGTTGCTTTATCTAATTCAGTCAGCAGTAGACTCCTCCCAGGAGCATCCTCTTTACAGTTGAAGGCAAGTCAGTAGCTGCTTCATCACCTTTTGCACATATTTTAAAAAAGGCAAAATAGTGACTGAACAGCAACTCCTTTTCACTATGACAAGTCACTGCTTTGTAATCCTTTGTTTTCAGGATGGATGCAGCTGGATGAGGTGTATTTTAAGGGACTCCTGCAATTACTTTGACGTTTTCATCAACCCCAGTGGCAACAGATCCATGGTAGGCTCCTTCCCAGCCAGCAAGATGCTTGATATTTACTTCCCCTTTCCACTACTATTGGGAATGTGGTCAAGCTCAGCCATGACCAAAGGGCTGATGAGTTTCTTGTTCCCAGTATCTGAACCCAGCAAAAGAAGTTTGTTCTGTGTACACAAAGCGGGTGGGAGCTCCTCGCCATTGAGTGTCAGTAGGCAAAGCAGCCAAGTGAGGAACAGCTGCCTCAAATGGAGAGGCTCCAAAAATCTGCATTTCTGAGGCTCCCTGTGGGACACATCCTAAATCACTTAACTGTACCCCCATTTCATACACATTCAAGTGAATGTTTTTAAGAGAAGGAGTCATTACCTCCCACATTTACAGCATGAAGCACATCAGAAACCTGAGGAGAGTTATTACCTCAGGCCTTATTGCAATGCAAAAACTGCAAACACTCCATAAAAACAATGAGACACACAGGCAAGGCATCTTGAGCCCTGTCCCTATGCCACCCATCCCACTGCAGAGGGATCCCAAGAGAATCCAGGCAGACGTGGGCGAATCTGCTGTAGTTACAAGGAAAAAGATTTTAATATCCAATTAATCCAAATGAATTATGTAAGATATGATAAAGACGGAGGAAAAAAGTGCTGATGTAGTCCATTATTAGACTAATGACTAATCAATCACCACCCCTTTTTGAAATATCATGCTTAAATCAAATGAAAATAGCATCTTCTTAGAAAGACATGGAATTACTTAGCCTGGCATAAGTACAGAGCTACATTGATTACACTTTCAAAGTGCAGTGGTCTATTTTTAACAATTATGTGCATCCAGAGTGGGGGAAAACGGTGATTAAGGATTATTAACAGGCAGTCCCAGTGTTTTCCCATCTGCCTTTTTCCTACCTTTGTCCTTTTATAGTTTTGAGTTCTGCATTGTGATTAAAGTTGCAGAGGATCAGTTATATTTCAAAGCAACTCAGAAAACTCAGAGCTCATGAAACTGGGCTCTGTCCCTCACTCCCAGTGACATTTTTTACAGCTTTGAATGGCCAGGAACTGGGGAGACAGCAGCTCTTGTGGGGTGAGGAGAATCCAAGATATTGATGCAAAAACAATCATCTCAAAGCTTCCCTGTTGGTTCCTACAGAAGAATCTTCCCAATTTCTTAGCAGCTGTCAATGAACAGCTTCTGATTTTGCACAGAGTAGAACTAGTAGAAGCTGACCCAAGAAGGTGGCTATTGCTGCTTTCAGAGCATATGGAGACTCAGAACACCCCTGGTGTCCTCCAAAGGAGGATCTCTACTAAAAATAATGCACGGGAATGGCAGAACTTTGCTGCAGCAGAGTTTCCAATCCTACTAACTTTCAAAAATAATCATGGATCACGGGCCTCTAGTTTGTGTACATGCACTCTGCAGGTTTTCCTCTTGCTGTGTGAAAAAGGGGAGATCTCTCTTCCCTTTGTCACATCAAGTAGCAGGAAGTGCCTGGTGGTGTGTTTGAGGAGCACAACACATGCTAGGATTGCAGAAACCCTTTGCATAAATTTACATAAACCACTGCACTCCCTGCAGAGCTGCTGCTCACAGTAGTTGACATTGCACTTGAAACAGTTCTGCAAAGGGAGCAATAGTTTTTGTAGAGAGGTTTAAAATAATCAGTTTTGTTTTTTCCCTTTCTAACCATCAAAGAAGGGTGTGAATTCTGGGAGCTGTGCAGTGAGAGGAGATGAATGATAATTGCCATTATTGGCTTTTCTCTGTATTTTGACTAAAGTAAAGTTAGGTGCCATCATTACCTGATTAGACACACCTAGGAGCAACCAGTATATGCATTCCTGGGTTACACTGTGTTTGTGCACAGGGATTTTACTGTCATTCAGTTCCACATGTGAAAAACTGGGTACTATTCACTGCAGTAATGTTAAAATACAGATATAATACATACTTTCTTAAATTCATAAATTAGAATTCGTAGCAAGAGATCTATTGATGAAATGCAAAATTGTTCATTTTAAAATGCAGAACTTCTAAGTCACTGAAAGAAAATGAGTGCCAGAAAAGCACATGTGTTTTTTTTAAAGAGAAACCACCAAAAGAACATGCAAAATCATGGAATCATTTAGGGTGAAACAGACCTCTAAGATCATTGAGTCCAACATAACATTTGTCGCCTTATCTTGTCTTTGGGTGTTTAGTAAGGGGAACTAAATGCATAAAGAAAGAATACCAACAGTATTAGAAATATATTCACAGAAGCTTACCCAATTCTGAACTCCAGGAATTGTATGAATCTGTCTCACAGTTTTAATGTATTTCAGGTGAAAGAATGATGAGTTCAACTAATCTCATCCCATTATTTTGAGAACTACTTCACAAAAAACCAGCTAAATATCTATGGTGGGCTGACACTGCTATGTCACAGGTGTCCCCCAAACCCACTCTATGATTCCCTGCCTCAGCTAGACAAGACAGAGAAATAGAACAGAAGTTTTGTGGGCTGGATTAAAGATAGGGAGATATCACTCACTTCTGTCATGGACAAAGCAGACTTGAGTGGGGAAAGAATAATTTAATTTATGTAGGAGACTGGAGGAATGGTTAACAGGCTCAAAACAACCAGGTGGGAAGTGGGATGAAAACAGGATGAGCTCTGTCTCTTTCTGCTCCTTCTTAAGATATACTGTAAGCCAGACTGAAAAATTCCAGTCAGTGCCTTCTTAAGTGCCTTGTTGTGACTGGGCACGTTAAAGTTCCTCAAGTGCCTTACTGAGTCTGGATCTTGTTTTAAATTTTGCCAAGTACTTTATTCTACCTTCATGTTCTGAAGTTTGCAAGTCAAAGTTTGTTATTGAACCACCTGAGAATTTTGTTGTTTCTCCCATGCACTGCTCAGATTAAATCAAACCACCCTCTCCTGAGCCTACTGAGTAGGGCAGGGCATTACACCCTCACTGACCTCACCGTGGCTGTTGTCCTCACAGCCCTCACAGTCCCCATTCTCCTCACAGCCTCCCCAGACCTCACAGCCCTCACAGTCTCCATTGCTCTAACAGTCCCCACAGACCCCAAAGCCCCCATTGCTCTAACAGTCCCCACAGGCCCTATAGCCCTCACAGTCTCCATTGCTGTAACAGCCCCCACAGCCTTCACTGCCCTCAAAGCCCCCACTGCTCCCACAGACCTCACAGACTCTATAGCTCTCACAGTTCCTACAGACCCCACAACTCTCACAGCCGTCACAACCTTCACTGCCCCCACAGATGACACAGCCCTCATGGACCCCACTGCTCTCACAGCCCTCACAGTCCCTACAGAACCCACAGATGTCACAAATCCCACAGCCCCTACAGACCCCACGGATCTCACAAATCCCACAGCTCTCACAGACCCCACACCCACGACAGCCCTCACAGCCCCCATGGCCCTCACAGACCCCACAGCCCTCTGTAGGAGACCAAATAATAGGCTGACTTGCTCCAAACCGCCAGGATGGCCACTGTTTCATCTCCTGTCCCCTTGAGTCTTGCTCAGTCTCTGGGCCATACTGAAATGGTGGTGGCCTGCCTCAAATGGCGGTGACTGACCCATGGCCTGCCCTGACATGGTGCTGTCTTGTCCACATGGCAAGCCTCGCCCTGCAAACCCAACTCAGCATCAAGACAATATGCATTCCTGATGGACTTCAGCTGTGCGTTCTCGATTATTTTCTGATTAAATCAATCTGATATTCAAGTACCTTCTAACAGTGATATTTATTCAACCGCAGATTAATTGCATCTTCATAACAGACAAGCCTTTCCAAAGTTGGTCCTACTTTCATGCTTGCATAAATTCATTTAAAATCCAGCTTGGTATTCTACAAAGCCACATCCTTTGCACTACAGAAACAGCACTCTTCTAAGCAACCTGCCTCCCTTTGGCCATGATTTGGTAAGTGGTAAATATTCAAGAGTCCTCTTACCAAACACAAACCACTGGTCTAAACTAATCCCTTTTCCCTACCCTACATTTAGTTTAAACCCTTTTGAAGAGACAGCTTTGCACAAATGTTGTTGGAAGAGCTGTTCCTTGTCCATTGGTAACCAATGCAAATCCAATAGCACCTATTTTAAGAGGTGTCCAGGTTAATGCAATGTGCAATGGAAGCCCCCACCAACCAGTGTCTGCCCAGAGCAAACTGGGTGCACTGGGAGAGCTGGCAGGGAGCAGACCCAGTGTGAGCAGCAATGCCTGGAGCAAACTGGGCTCACAGCTTAATAGTTCCCAGTCCAGGCAATGACAGCAACTGCAGAGCAGGTAAAAGTTCCACAATTTGTCAAAAATGTGACTGTCACACGAGAGAATCACAGGGTAGAAGGTGGGCATGCTGTGCTGCTTTCTCATGTTTTAGAACATAATTTCCCATGAAATGCCACAAAGAGAGGCAAGGTTGGACTGTACTGCACATGAGAAGTTGGAGTTTAAAGAATCCAGGTGGATCTTTGCATTCTGATTGTGCTTGTTTTGCAAAAAGACAAGTTTAAGAAACAGCTGGGAAAAGATTGAATTATGCAGGGGTCTGGACCCATGGTGCACATCTGCCACAGGAAAGGCTGGCGTGCTGAGCCAGGAGATGCAATTTAGAAAAAACCCTCATTCCTTAGGATACACAAATTAATTCTTCTCCTCTAAGAAAGAAGGGCAAAGTTTTCCACAGTGGAAACTGTGGTTTAGCAGTTCTGCATGCTAAACAGCGTTTGCTGCATGTACTGTATACACAGAGGGTCACATTCACTGCAGAACAGAGAAATAAGCAAACAAAATCACATTAAAGGAGATAATCTCTGTTTCATTTAGTTAGCAGCAAACTGACATAACAATATGTTTATATTTGTAAATATAAAGTCTGAAAACATAAAAGAAAATACTGTATAGTCAATTATTATCGGCTGCTGCTGAGGATCTTGCAAGGGCCAATCTGACCTAGAATGTACAATTCTTTAAAGAATTCTTAAAAGTCTTTAAAGATACTCTGACACAAGCTATGTCAAAGCCATCTAAAAATAATGCCACATTTTTTCTTCTTGGGCTTTACAGAGCTGTCTGAATCCAAATATCAGTACATTACCCCAAATTTTTATCATGAAGAGTTGAGACGAAGCTTCATCATGTGCAAATATTTAAACAAGGGCAAAATCTGATTAAAAGCTTCAATTAGAAAAGTTAAATATTTAAATATTTAATTTACTGCTGGTTCCAAACAAATGAATGAGACAGTGTGATGGCATCCACCTGCCTTGTTTTCCTACCCCACATTCCTCATCTACACCATCATCAACTGGATTTCTTCCCAATATACAGTCCAACCCTATTCTCTGTCTGTTTGAAGCCATTCCCCCTTGTCCTGTCACTCCAAGCCCTTGTCTCTCTCCATCTTTCCTGCAGGCTCCCTTCAGGTACTGAATTTCCTGATGGGTACTGAATTAAATTTCTTAAAGGGTTTGAAATACCTTCTTAGAGCCAGCCATGAGGAAGAGCATAAGAAGGTCCTCTAAAATCTAAGCTTCCCCATGTTTTCTTGGGTGAATTTTACAAGATAGTTTGGGGTTTACCATGAGTCCATGGTGAAAACAAAGAGCACCAGAAGGGAGTGTAAAAACAGAACAAAAAATCAACCCTGTGGTAAATCACAGAATCACAGAATAGACCCACAAGGCTCATCAAAGTCCAACCCCTGGCCTGCACAGGACAGCCCCAAATCCCACCATAGAAAAGAGGGATGCAAACCCTGAGGCTGGAGGAGAGAGGTCCCCTGGCAGAATGAGCTCACCTCACATCTCATAATGCAAAGGCTTGAAACACAACAAGGCAGATTTATTTGAGCTATGGTTATTTTTAGAGTTAGTAAACTTGACAGGATTGGGTTTAGAATCTTCAAACAGGTTTATGTTGATTCATATATAATGTATTTATATATGTTACAGAGAACAGAAAAAACAGGTAATATCAAGTTTTTGAAGTCAATTTGTGTCTAGATGAATGAAACTGCTAGAGTAAGAGATTTTAAAATGTTTTTTTTCCCTGAGAAGAAGTTATAACTGGGATTTTGATACAACAATAACCCAGGAAGACAAAAAAGAGAGTGAAGAAACTGCATTTTGTGTGATTTAGGAGTGCAGAGGCAAACTCCAGCAGCAACCAGTGCATTTACTGACACTGAAGGTTTCTCAGTGCCCATCATCTGCTGCATGTGGCTTTTCTCTGCCCTTGGCTTATCGAGGTGTGTGACACCTATTACTGAGTTTTTCTTTGCAAATGATCTCTGATGAGAAACCTGAAATGGTGATGGGAAACTGAGTGACACAAACAAGGTGTGACATTTAAAAATCAGTCCTGGATTTGTGGGGTTTTTAATCCCAGTGAAGGGCCTTGGCTGTGAGACTGTCTCTTTTCTCAAGGACACAGGAACACGGCAACTCAGGAGAATCACTCCCTTCCAAATCAATGCATCCTGAATTTCCTTGGCCTTTATCAGTTAAATAACTCCCTACATATTGCAGCTTTCTCACAGTAAGATCCAGAGGAATATTTTTACTTCTAGGCTATCTCCTAGACATATTTATCCAGATTTCTGCACAGAGAGTATCAGAGTTGGAGACCAAAAATATTCAAACTGCCCAAAATCAAGATGGATTTACCCAATCTGGCCTGCACATAATGTGTAAAGCAGGACCAGTGCTAACTGCAGGGTCTGTGGCTAACACAGGGAAGATGGCCAAGGGAAGGCAGCAATCCAGGAAACTTACTTCCAAAATTAGGGAATAACATGACTATGTCAGAGAATGGATGTAGAACTGAATTCCAGAATGATTTTCAGGGTGATTCCCTAATATGAGAAAGAGCTGTTTGCCGGCAAATAAAATGGAGATATTTTGACATGGATTTTGTTCCTTGCCATGAGAGAGAGATGGAATGGATTTTTCTTTTACTTCTAGCAGCATTTGAGGGCCTGAAAATGGTTAACTAATGATAATAAAATCTGTACTTAAAATTTAATTCAGTTCTGTAATTATATTTCTTATGCATGGAGACAGAAATAAACTAGAGGAAGAACCTATTAGCCCTTTTGCATGTATAATTGAACATGTTTGATATTATTCGGTAACCTTTGTAAGCAACTGGCTTTGAGTTTATGCAAAGAGGTGAACACTTTGAATACATAAATAACAATAAGAGCAGATAGGTTTTTGATTTTGTATTCTGTTCTTTTCTTGTTTGTGTCTGTTAGGTGCAGTCAGACATCCCTGGCTTTATCTGGCTATCCATAGAAACATCTGAGAGATCTGACTTTTGCATCATTTGGGTGCAGTAATGAATAAGAACTGACATCAAATATCAATATTATTGGCTCAGCTAAATGGTAGCTGACATCCAACTGGACTGCTGAGGAGGTAAACAAAATTGAATTTATTTTTTTTTTGTTTAAAAACTATCTGACATTATTTGCCCTTCAATAAATCAATGGAGGAATGGCCTAGATGCTGCTTGCATTTTGGCCTGGGGAGGTGAAATTTGGCAGTAGTTCTCAAGCATATTATTCATAGTCTTTTAGGTTTTCCTAGTATAACCAATAATTCTAAAAATACTTCTATTTTCATTTTAGGGAACTTGGTAACCACTGTAATGATTCCTAAACCTGCAGATATGACACAAACACATCATGGCAGACACGTGGCATACTTTTATTTGGACAGAAACACATATATACACACACATAAGGGAGCAAACCTTGCTCTACTTCAAATTCATGACTCAACCAAGCATCTATAGTCTTTATGCTTCATTAGCATAGGTGATTTACCATTGCACAGGAGATACAAAGCTTACCTGAAATGCTGTTTGGGCCATATCCCTGTGCAAAATAAATATCTGAAACATTTTTCTTTACAAAGTTACTGTGTTATGGAAATATGGTACTAAAAGGGATGATAACAGTAACTTTTAGGAGGAAAGATGCATTTTTCTATGTCCTCAATTCAAAAGCAGCTATGTGGGTTTTACTCAAATTTTCTCAAATGTTCAACAGGCAGAGAACCAACTTCTGCAGGATTTTAAATGCTGCTGGAAGTGTTATCTGTTCAGTCCTGACATAACCACAAGAGGTTTCTCCAGGGCACTGGGACTCCTGTGTCCCAGCAAGGCAGGACCCAAATGGGCAGATTCCAGGTGCCAAGCTGGCAGTTTTGTTCCATAGAGAACAGGCTAATTAGGGAATCATAGCAATAGTAAGAGCTCTGGCTGCAAACCTTGCCCACTTAACAAAAAAACCCTATTAACTACAGTTTCAGAAGCATGGTGTAGTAAGTAACTCAGATTTAATCAGTTTCTCAGAGCTTAATGAGAATTTATTCAATTTGTATAAATGCATTATTCCTTTTCAGCTTCTTCTTCACACAATACTCTTTCCCAAAAATACCCCTAAATATTTGGCACTGCCTGGATGGCTTTCTGATCTTACTAGAAAATTTGTCCCTTGTTCTTGTGCAATTAGAATTTCATATTCTTTCTGAACTCCTTTTGGCACCAAGCAACCTGAGACAGGATTACCACAAGGCCCCTGAAGTGATGCAGGAGCCTACTCAAGCTGACCTATGTCCAAGCAGAAAAAGGAGTGAATCCCTTGGGATCTCTCATCATTACAGCTCTACACCCACCAACACTGGCAAAACATGGGATGTACAGACCCAGGACATTGGGCTATAAGAAAATATAACAACAACAAAAAAAATCTAGGTAGGGTTTTTTCAGCAATCAGCCTTCACAATTGTCATTGTAGACTTCCTGGGCCAAGTGTAAGCATTAGGTTGGACACTCCAGAAGCGATGTTGCACTTTGTCTAAACAGTCCATTATCAGTGTCCAAAATCTTTTCCATGAAAGCACTCACTGTTGAAAATACGACTATTTCTATAAAAACATTTTTCCTCATAAAATATGCATTTTTAGACAAAAATATCGACACTCAAAACACCTTAATCAGCTTGCTTGGGGTGGAATATTTTAATTTTTTGGTGAGCAAGCTCTAGAGGGTAAGAAAAAAGTTCTCAAGTGCTGCACTTGGCTGAAATATTGCACTTTCTTTGCTAGTCAGCCAGTGGGACAACTGTTATTTGTAGCACAGTTAACTTACACAGCTGCAGTCACAGCTTCTGAAGTTATATTCTCACTCACCTTGACCAATGCTGCACCAAATGTTCCCATTTTTACAAATTCAATCACTGAGAATGTCAACCAATGATTTTAGTCTAGAGTTAATGGCAGCTGTAATATTCCTTACCAAAACTACATGCTTACCTGGAAGGTTATCATCATGTGGTCTTTCAGCATCCTGTTAATCCTTACAGGTCACATGAGGCCTTTTGTAAATTAAGACCCACATTAAAGCCACTGTTGTGGTATTTCTACAGTAGTTCCCTTGCCATGCTTGCTCCTGTTAAGTACTCTCAGTTCCCCACTCAGTGTCTCAGGGCACTGAGAGGCAGGCTGTGCCTGTCAAATACAGATACATGCACATGGCCAAGAAAGAATTAAGATGCCTTGGGAATTCCTATTCCTCTCCCTGACATCAGGTTATCCCATACCTTCTGCTGTGCCAGCCCCTGGGGTTTGCCCTACAAACACAGGGCTGGCAGAGCAGTTGGCAAAGCAGCAGCTGATACTGAGCAAGAAGAGAATATTCAGGATCGCCTGCAGGAAAAATTAGTATTTTGCTCTGCCTGTAATGAAGGTGTGAGTGGGAGCATGGGGAGCAGGAACACCACAAAGTTATTTTTCAGGAAAGATGGTTTCTGAGAGAAAAGGCTGATAGTGGCAGCAGAAACCACAACATTCCTAAGCACTTCCACACCAGTTTTAAAGAGCAGTGTAGCCAGGAGAGCTGCAGGAATCATACATTATTACATTAATTTGGGGTCGTGGTTGCAGACAGAGAGGAACCCTCAGAGATCCATGTGACAAAAACTCTTTATTGTTCCTGGATCCTTCTTAAATTGAGGGTTTGTATCTCCTGGATATACACATGTGATTGGTTGGGGTCTTAACACATCTTTTATTTCCCTGGCCAGTGATCCATCTGCACTCAGGGTTCAATGAACTGGCTGGGATCCTCTGGATGTGTCCAAATCCATCCTATCATCCCTCATCCAGGGTCTTGTTTATTTCTAGGCTGGTGGAGTCTGGGGGGCTGTCCCAGACCCAGTACATGACAACAGTACACCACAAATATTTGGGTCATTTCAGAGTATTGCAAATGGCCTCTAAGAGCCATTCAGACAGCACTCTGTCACCAATCCAAGTCAAAATGGCTCCTTTCAGACAACTATAAATTAACCAGCCAGGGGAAAAAAACCTAACAAAAATTTTTAATTTAAATAAAGTAATCAACGATCCCAACAGAGGAGAATGGCTTAGACATCATGCACTGATCAAAGGAGGAAGGAGGGAGCAGCGAGGAGGGGGCAGCTCTATTGTAACAGGCACTGGGGCTCTGGTCTGGCTGGCAGGTGGAGCCACTCTGAGCCATCACTGATTCTGAATCAGCCCCAGAGGTCTCTGTGTCACCAAGGAGCAGGACAGCATGGGCCAGAGCAAGGAACATGATGGTTAAAGGGAAGAAAAAAGGAAATTTGCATGCAGAACATTACCTTCTTGTTGAATGTAGCATGATTACAGGAATGCACGTGACCCTGGAATGTGAAAACACGGAAGCCCTAGGAGTGAAACAAAAAGTGAGCATTTAAATAAGTTAGAGCAATGTAACTTATTCTATAGCCTTGGTGTCAACAGAAACACCTTGATTTTATGGCTGTGTGAAAATCAAGACACATTGTGTGCTAAAAAGCCAGCTCCTGGTTGCTGGAACAGTAACACATTTCTCACCATTACTAAGGATATATCTCCTTACTTCACATAATAGCCAGCCGAAAAGGTGCATCCAAATATCCCCAAGTAAAGTCATCTCCCTGGCTGGAAGGCTGCAATTAGAAGGTGGAATGGCCCCTTCCAAAACACTGAGCTCTTGCTCACCGGCAGTGAGATCTCTCATTATTCCACACACACCATTAAATGCTTCCTTAATGAATCACAGGCATGAAATCAAAATTAATTATCTTTTGTCATCTCCTACATTGGGCCATAAGTGACCTACATAGAGCAGTAACATATGTCGGATGTCATCACTGATATCTGGCTTGTTCTCCCAGAACAGGAGCCATCCAATCACAGTATCTCCTGCTAAAAACCTGAAATCTTCAGATGGCAAGACAGGGGTACTGGAAAGAGATGCCCTTCTCTGTTTCACAGAAACCACTGGCTTCATGGGTTAAAACATATTTCCTGTTAAAAGTGATGCCCTGCTTGGAGCAGTGTAATCATATGCTGAAGAACAGATTTTCCCTCTAAGAAAGCATTTTATTAACACTGCAATTGAAAGACAGTTTATTGCATTTTTCTGATGAGTTGAAAAAACTCAAACACAAGATCTGAAATTCCACTACTCATCCTGGTCTTGAATCAATCTAACAGGAGCAGGGGTAACATAGGTTAATCATACCTCTGTCATGCTTTTTGAGTTTGTATCATCAGCTTATCCCCATTTTTATTTTCCTGACCGAAAAAAAAAATCATTCCTACTCTGACATTAGAAATTTGAATTCTCTTTTTCACTGACAAAATCTCCTACATTTCATCATCAGCATGTCTAGCAGCATATTCTCAGTATTTGCAACAAACCCTTTCAGAGAGCAGTTAATGAGGTTTGACCGCAACGTAATTCTGAAGGGACACTCCTCGATAATGCTCTGTGGTTCATATTATATCTCTGAACCACTTAGGAGAACTCAGCCCAACAAAGCAGCAGTTGAAGGGGATTACATTGTTGTTGTAAATATCTCAGGGGTTAAGAGCAAAGAGGGAAAGACGCTATTAAGGCTGAAGAGCAGTGTTGATGCAGGAACATATGGGGATTCATTATCTGCAGATAAATTCCAGTGGAAAATTAGAAGACAGTTCTTGAGCAGTGAGATACAAAAACTTACTCCACTCCAAGTAGTGGGGATAAAAAAAAATCTCATTACTATAAGAAGCTGCCTAAAAAGCCTGGAAATAAATGGCCTTCTCCTGTATGTGATCTTTTGCCTGGACTTGGAGACCAAGGAGGCTTTTTGCAGTCTTGCTCATATGGCATTAGAATACAAATCTCTGATAAAGTCCAGCATTTAATGCTGCACAGAGTTCCTTTTGTTTAAAAAAATGTCACCCAAAGAAGGGAGCAGGCAACTTTGGCAAACGCCATTTTGTATTTCATTGTATTTTTCATTTACCTCTCTCTGTTGAAGTAGTTTCTGCTCCAAGGCCACATGGCTAATGTGATCATACTGGGAAATTAGTATTATTCCCATAAAAGGATTGCAAGGCAACAAGAGAAAAAGGCTCTTTACTATTAAAAGCTCTGTATTTAAAGAGCACACCATCTACTTTAAGCATAAAAAGGTTGCCAGTGCACAGCTCTTGAGTCCTCCATAGTTTTCAAGAGTTACAAGGGGAAAGAATGCTAAAAACCCCACTCCAAAACCCCTGTATGTTTATAAATTCGATATTATATATAGACTGGATATTAGGAAGATGTTTTTTCCCCCAGAGGGTGCTGGGCAGAGGGAATGGGCACAGCCACAAGGCTCCCAGAGCCCAAGGGGTGTATGAACAATGCTCCCAGGGACAGGGTGGGATTGTTGGGTGTCTGTGCAGGGCCAGGAGCTGCACTGATGATCCCAGTGGATCCCTTCCAGCCCAGCAGATTCTGTGATTTCCAAGTAATAAAACATGAACCAATAAACGCTGATAAAAGGAAAACTTAAGTAATTACTTTCCAATTACAAATTTATCGCTGGAATAGTAACGTGATTACACAAAATTCCCTAAAAATTATTTTGATAAAGGTAACAGGATAGGATACAGAGATAACCAAACCCACATAAGCAGTCTAGTGAGAAAAAACGTCAAGGACACCAGATCTACCCTGTGGCCCAGCAGTGATATCGACTGGACCCAGCCCATGGTAACAAACCAAGTGCTGGTGCATGTTTTGCATGTAGAAAGCAGCCCTTGTAAAATAACTGCTGCTGCTCAGCAGGGTGTAGTATTTACCCTCAGACACTCTCAAATACCAACACACACAGAGTTACCTTTCCACAATCACAGAAAAAGCATGCTGCCACAAACCAGTGGATGATGCACAAAATGGATGTTAACTTTCAGCTTTCCCTCCACGAGTCAATTGGTATAAGCCCTCTGAAAAGGATTTTAATAAAAGTAATAATAATGATAATAAAAGTGAGACAAAGGCAATGGCTTTGCAAAACGTTTCTCAATACTATCAAAACTTAATTTCCAAAACGCCACTTTATTCAGTGCACAGCTTAGGTTTTCTTTACCAACACTGGGAAATCTGAGTTTTGCAAACATAAAAACAAATCTGGAAAGCTACTACTTAGCTGTAATAGCTCAGGAAAAAAACAAATAGTAATAGATATTCTGTGAACCAGAATCCAAGTTAGCACTGAGCTTTCAGCACCAAAAGCTCAGCAGTAAGTGAATGAACTCCTTTTGCACATGCATTCTGCTTTTCACGTTAATTAGAAAATAATCCACTACAGCACCACCAGTGCTTCATGCAGTGTGGAATAGAGTGCACAACCTGGGTGCATCTGCCATTTCAGTGAATTTCTTTAAGGTTCAGGTTGAACAAGAACAAACATTTGTGACTTGTATCACAAGGAAAAGAGCAGGGAAAAGGAGGAGATTGACATTAGCACAGTTCTTAGGGGAAAATGCCAGTCCTTTGCTGCAGCCTGAAGATCACAATGACCATCACCCCTTACAGAGGGAACAATCCCAAACTGAGAGCAGGAGCAGCAACAGAACACCAGAGCAGAACTCTGAAACTGGAGAAAGGCCCATTTTCCCCACCTTTAACCCATGGGGTCTATCCAGTCTCAGTACTCCAGCAGTATAAATCAGGGAAAATATATCATTACTGCCAACTGAGTCTTGACTGAAATATTAATTGAGGAAATCTGAGTTCCATTCCCTCCTTAAGCTATTGTCCAATTACATTAATAACCACACATTCTTCCTCTGCAGGAAATACACAGATAACAGCAACATTCAAAGAAAACAAAATATAAAGTGTTCTGCATCATTGAGGTTTTGGGGGTTTTTAAATTATTATTCACACATCCACACACACATATAATTTTCCAGTCTGAAATCCTGAAATTAACATTAGAATCAGTGGTTAGAAACACCCTGGCATTATGCTGTGGAGCCTATCAAGCCCTCAGCTTGCACTGAACACAGGCATTAATTGCCTGCCTTGGACTGGAGCTACGTAAAAGACTCCTGAGAGAGAAAACATTCCTTTTGTTACAATGAAATCTGGTATTGTGGAAAAGCAGCCTGATCTTTGGAGCTATGAATCTGTGAGCATAATCCTGCTGCAAAAGTAGTTAAACAAGGTTTTAAATTCAAATTATTTTTTGTTTCTACTTTTAAAGGATAAAAGCCCAAGATTTGGGAATCAATAGTAAAATTCTGCTGTAAAATCCTCCCTATTGTGTATCCACATGGATGTAGGAATATGAGGGTAAGACAAGACAGGCTGAAAATAGTCATAATTAATTTGCTTCTTTGCATTGCAATAATTAAGTTCAACCTTTAACTATGTAACACAGCAGCTGAATCTTCCTATACTTATTTTAATTACCATTTCAGCAGCAACAAAATAAATCTCCCAAACTTAACAAGCCAAACTGCAAGCACCTCTGGAGAAAACACACAGCCAAAACCAGTAGGGTATCATTTGAAAGTTCCTCATGTTCCTCTGCTCTTTTGGTTTTCTTCCTGAATTTTGAATGCCTTGCTGTATATTAACATCTGACGTGAACAAACCTACTTTGCAAGTCCAGAATCAAGATAACAAATCCATTAGATCAAACTGGGTGTAATATCCAAGTCACAACAGGTAATTATCTTTATGAGTTTGATATGAGCTTTTAGATAACAACACTCGAGTATGAGATTTATCTAAACAGTGTTCAGATAGGAGATTTATTTGCAATTTCTTGGTTCATTTAGAAATTAACTCAAAGAAATAATGTTCATTCAGAAGGACAAAACCGAGAAAAGTGTTCAAACCATGAAGCACTCAGCTGTGGAAATGTTCACCTCATTCTCTTTATTAAAAACAAACAAAACCTCCCAACAGTTCTTCATGAGAGGTTTAATTGTATTTGGGGGAAAATGAAAGTTCTGAGCTTACATAGGTAGAATTTTCACAGCAAATCAAACACTGTAATGCTCTGGAAACTCCCTTGGCTGGACCTGAACTTTTCCTAAAGCAAGGAAACGTTCAGTGTACTGTGATTTCTGGCTACTGACTCACTGGGAAGCTGTAACCTTCCTCCTTCCTTGTTGGATCTGTACAAGAGTTTCCATTTCCATGGCAAAGTGCAAAATTAAAACTGTGCATCCTTTCTGATTCCCTACATGACCTGTCCTCCTCACCAGCACCAGGGAGCTCTGCAGGGAATGTGGCAGACCCAGCAGAACTGTGGCTGTGCCATTTCTCCATGCTCCAAGGAATCGTGTCCTTGCTATGAAGTGGGTACATGGAGACACCAAAAGGGACTTGGATCTCTTCATGAGAGCAAAAGGAAACTCATTTTCATGGGATATGATGGGTAAGCACAAAAACTGGAGGACAGAACCCAAGACAGCTCCTTTCCTTCCCAGCCCATACCAACCCTACAAAGTTCAACAAGGGATAGTGCACCTGGGGTGAGGCAACCCTGGGCGTATGGACAGACTAGAGAACAAGATGCTGGAAAGAGGCACCACAGAAAGAGGCCTGGGGACCCTGGCCTGTTGAATCTGAGCCTACAGGGACATCTCTGTCCTGGGAGATCGGGCTCAGCACAGCCAGATAGGCTGGGGACAGAATTGTCCTGCTCTGCTCTGGGCTGGGGTGGCCTCACCTCCAGGCTCTTCAACATAAGGAAGATTATTAAGCTATCATAAAGCATCCAAAGGGCACCAAAGATGGTGAAGGGCCTTGAGGGGAAACTGTGTAAGGAATAGCTGAGGGCACCTGATCTGTTCAGCTGGAGGACACTGAGGGGAGACTCATCTGCAGCTTCCTTGTGAGGAGGAGAGGAGGGGCAGGCACTGATCTCTGCTCTATGGGGACCAGTGACAGGACCTGAAGCTGTGTCAGGGGAGGTTTGGGTTGGATATTTGGGAAAGAGTTCTTCCCCCAGAGGGTGTGGGGCACTGAACATGTTCCCCAGTGAATGGTGAAGACCCCAAGGCTGGCAGAGCTCCAGGATTTCTGGACAATGCTCTCAGGGATGCACGGGGTGGGAGTTCTGGGGTGCCTCTGCAGGGCCAGGGGTTGGACTCAGTGATCCTTGTGGGTGCCTTCCAGCTCAGACTCTTCTGTTAATAACTCATTCCAGCATCCCCCTGCACATCCCAGGCTCTGTGTGTCCCTCCAGGCCAGAGCCACTCTCTCCATCTGCCCTATCCTGTTCCACCCGCGAGGCTCCACTCCCAGCAGGGCAGAACTCAATCCCAGTTACACTCGGAGGCTTCATGGGCACACTCAGTGCCTGAGCAGTGAGCACTGAGCAAATCTGGAGAACATTTTAACCATCTGTCACCACAGGGTTTGCTCCATAAACTCAAGCACAGAACCTTCAGTGCAAAGTTTGCCTCTGCTCTCACAGAGAAGGTTTCTGGATGTTAGACCAGGGGTAGGGTCAAGGCATAACTGAGATGTTTTGTAATCCCTTCTTTGGGGAATAAAATTAATTTGCCACCATTTGTGTGCTCTGTTATATGAGGAATCACAGAGCAAGTGTGTACACCAAAACTGAAGCATATCAGCTGATGGGCTCTTTAAAAAAAAATAAAAAAAAAATATAAAATAATTCACTACATCTTCCCAAAGAAAAGGAAAAGAATTTGGAATCTCTTTAAAATGCATGAACTTCTATAACAACTTTCATACAGTGAAATATTAAAAACTCAAGAAACAGCATTTTTCTAAATCTGGTAGGTAACAAGAACTAGAAAGAGAGCTCTGCCTGCCAGCTAAGCCCAACACCATGCTTTTCATCACAGACCAGCCCTCTTTTCACTTCACAGTTAGTAACACCTGCTATTAAATATATCCAAAAAATCTAATAAACCTTGCTCTGGAACACCCCTGAATTACCTCATTTGTGTAAGTCTGAACTTTCACCTGAATGTAGTATTAATACACCTTTTGTACCAATGATGCAGGCATATTAATTTTTCATAATTGGTATGACAAGTATGTTTCTAGGCTGAGACCTTGTATGCTAAATCTGTTCAAAGTGAACCTCTAAGGCTCTCCTTAAAAACAGGAGTATATAGTAGAAATGCTGACAGATTATATTCTTGCCAGCATAATACAACCTGACTCAAAGATAAATGTTTCATGAATTAAAAAAGTTGAAAAAAGCTCCTCTGTTCAGCTTTGTTCTTGAGATGAAAGTGAATTATCTTTTTGTCTTCTTCTGACACTTGGATTTTTGTACTGCAGTCTGCAGAAAACTGTAACTACAGGCAATATTTAAACAGACATGACCGTGTGAGATTCTCTGCTCTCTCAACTCCTGTAAGACACATCAAACTTCTAGCTGCATAAGGAGGAACAAAGGTTTTGGGAAGGAGATCCCCTCCTGTACCTGCTTCTGCCTCCAGTTGAAGAGATCACACAGGAGCACAGTCCCACCTGCATGGCCCCAACAGGACTGGGAGTGCAGGGAGAAGTCCTTTGCTGGATCCATCACCCCTCTACAAGAAAATAAGCAGTATAGAGAAATCCCTGTGAGATACTGAAATTCTTCCAGTGAGAGCAGAGCTGTGTTTTACTGCCCTGGTTGCTATTGGCAGATGGGTTCATTAGCAGAAGCTGCTGCATCTTCCTAAGGATCCATGAGGCAGCTGAACAGATATCACCCTGCCAGCACCAGGAGAGCCAAATTCCACAAGTAATTCCATTGCTACCCAGTGTAAACTGGGAGCTTCAATTGTCCAGCATGCACAGGCCAGGGAATTCCTGCTGGAGTAATGTGCTGGAGCGCCTCAGCTGCAGATTAACCCAGGAACTTTGCAGCACTTTCAATTAACTTGGCATTCCATGGCTTTGCAAAACAGACCAGCCATTTCCAGGAGAGCAGTGCCTGAATGAGAGGAACCTGGTAGGGCTGTCTAAAATTAAACACCACGAGCTCGATTACTTTAATGTAAAAAAGATTAAAAAGATGAATTATAAATGAGTTTCTGTTGGAATATAACTGGAAAAGTTACGAGTCTAGTACAAGCATAGAAAAAATACAAAATCGTTTCTGTTGGCTATGAAAATTAAATTATATGAAGGCAGAATAAAACAATGAATGCATAATTTAATTATATGCAAAAAAAATGAGAGCACTACATGTGGGAAATAATTTTGTCCTTATCTGACTATGAGAAGTTGCATATGAGTCTGAAAGGCTTTAGTGCTCTTAAAAACTGAAACTAAATTTTGGCCAAAATGCCAAATTTTTGCTTTCTGTGAATTCCTATCAAAACAATGATTTTTTTTTTTTCATAGCTGGAGAAAGGAAAAACTAAGTGGCTTTAACTGCAAAAGCCAGTATAGAGACATCAGCAGGTATATACACAACCATGTTTATTAAGTAAGACAAGGGAGGTTGCCTAAACATTAAAAAAAAAAAAAAAAGGAAAAATAAAATGTTAATTAATTTCTTCCCTTCAAAGAGTCAGCATAAATCAAGAGTAAGCCAGTAAGATCAAAGTTCTTACTTGTCTGACAGCCACTGGGAGAGGGTTTACTTCTATTGGAATAAAGGAATTTGTAAGCCTGCTGCATTCACAGTGTGAGTTTTGTTCTGGCAGTCACCACGCACCAAATGCATCTCAGCTAGGCTTCAAATGGCAGATGCACAGCAAAAAATACCAAAATAAGTACAAGAAAAAAGGGCAAACCTAGCAGAACACGGCTGCAGTTCTCCAGCACCCAGCACTGCTGAACAGCTTTGCAAAGGCAGGCTCTTCTCTGATCTCTGTTTCTCCATTAACCAGCAGCAAGGGAATTTACCCCCAAAGAAGGGGGCTTGGCAAAGAAACCAGGATCTGAATGGGAGGGGAAAGCACACACTTGTTCACCATGATCTGCTTTTCCCAACCACTGCTGCTCTGGAAATAACAGCATTGCTGACCTGAATAACCAGGATCAGAGAAGAGAATCCAGACTATTTAGTTTAGAAACACTGAAGAAGTTATTCATTGGCAAAAAGAAGTCCTTCCAAGAAAAAATTCAAAAGAAGAACAGACTGTGTAGTTTAAAAAAATTCTTTAGATATGAAAATTAAAATGAAAAAATCACCAGTGGAAGAGGAGAAATATTGCAATCAGCCCTTACAAATGCACTGTCCACAGATTCTCTACAGCAGAGATACACAGATTCTCTTACACCATCTACACATGCTGAGTGAAAGGAAAAAAACCCACAAAGATTGTAAAAGCCCATCAAAAATATCCCTAATCTTCTGCAATTTCAAATTCAGAATTCTATTAGAATTTGAAATCAAATTCATGCCAACATTTTCAACAGTAGAATTTCCTAGAGAAAAAAGAAAGCACTGCAAGAAGGTCTGGGTAGTGATGAGAGTAGTTCTATTTTTGGTAAGTCTGCTTGATATCTAAGCTTTATATTTCATCATAACACTGCTGCTCCAAATAAAATCCTGTATTCAGTCCTGATGCAAATGGAATTAGGCAAAACACCAATTTTGGAATTCCTACCTGCTTTAAAGAATTTACTGATCACTCCGCAGCATAATTATTTTAATAATTAAAAATATAATCTAGTGGTTTAGCTTTTTTAATTTTATTAATGTTTCCCAATAAACTTAATGACTGAAAAGACATAGGAATATAGTTTTAAAATAAATATAAATAATATAAAAATAATAACAATATAGTTTTTGATCCATCAATACTGGCACCAGAACTGGTGACTGGACTTATGGGACCAGAGTATGCAGCTATTTATGTCACCTTCAAAGAAGCAGGAGTAGAAGGATTAACTAGAAAATCTTTAGTGGGAATACCTCACATCAAAATTTAAAAGTTAAACATATGTCATTAGAAAGTTGCACATGTGTACATAAATGCATAATCCTTCATGTGCAATAAGCTGTCAAATAATAAAAGAAGTACTGAAAAAATAATGCTAAAGCAATGTGAAAATTTCAAATAATGCTTTTGTCAGGGGTGATAACAACATTTAGCAACTGAGAAGCAAGAGCTCTTCACCTGTTTTAGCAATGTTGTCCCAAGATATTCCCATTCTGGCAAAAGACTGCAGTGACATTGAAGAAAAGTAAAACTCCTTTTCAGAGGCCTCTTGTAAAATTACAGCATGATTACATTACCTCTTAAATTAAAATAAAAGTTCCTCACAAAGTTCAGCCTGTCACAGTTGCCAGGATTAGATCTGGGACCAAATGTATTATGACTGAGCTCAGTGCTGTATAAATACTGGATCCATTATTCAAACAGCTTGCAGGACAGCTCCAGCTTGATTTTACAGTCACAAAATCTCCCTGTGAAATCTCTGCCCTGGGATTTTTCCCCAGGAAAGGAAGGGCTGTGGCACAGGCTGAGCAGCAAGGAGATGTAAACAGCAAGGTCCCACTAAAGGAGCCTCTGACAAAAGAATTCCAGCCTTGGGGTGGGTGAGTTATTAACAGCAGCAGGCTCTGTAATTGTTGGTGAAATAATCTCATTGACACATACAGCTTAGGAAATAGAGGGCTCATTAACAAAGCCTCCAGCCTTTATTAGATCATATAAATAACCAAGAGCGCCTGCAAAAGATCGATTACAGCCTTTAAATGTTTACTGAATCAGTGTTTAATTAAGACAATTTTAATATGCAAATCAAGCCTAATTATCATCATTTGTTAATGTTAGTCTGCCTGAGCTCTAAACAACTACAGCTGCAAATATGGTAACACCATCATATTTCTCCTGCTTTTCTCCCCTACAAAGAGCTGCAGAGG
This sequence comes from Sialia sialis, assembly GCA_009812075.1. Taxonomy (NCBI): domain Eukaryota; kingdom Metazoa; phylum Chordata; class Aves; order Passeriformes; family Turdidae; genus Sialia; species Sialia sialis. The sequence goes on from VRYO01002326.1 coordinate 2,992,402, forward strand.
AAATGATGGAGTGGCACTCCCTGTGTGTATGAATCCTCACACCACCACATTTCCATCTACTCTTTGAAGGTCAAAAAAGTGCTCAGCCTAGCATAAAATGCAGTGGAAATGTTATGCATTTCTCCACCCACTTCATTAATTAATTAATGTGTTTCCTACCCCAAGCCCTCTGGGAGCTTCTTTTCATGAATCTCTGCCCTTGTTCCAAGCAGTGACTCAATGGGTGGGTTTCTAACACTGACCTTTGTCACTCAGGTGATATTGAGACTTTTTTCTCAATTTCCTATGCCCTGGGAATGCTAACCTTCCTATGCTAAGAAGCCACAGCACTATGGCAAAGCCCCTGGAAATTAAAATGTGAAGCAAGCAAAGCCTTCAGCATTGTGATGGGAGAAGCAGTTGGGGAGAAAAGAAATGTCTGTGTTCTGCTTCCTGAAGAAGTAAAAGTAAAGCCTCAAAACTTCCAGGAATCTGTTTTGGGAAAGAAGGCGGGGCAGCTGCAATACAATCCTGGTAGAAATGATTCTCTTTTCCTGGCTCTGCTGCTCTCCTGATGGCACAATGAGCTGCACAGATTAAAATGAAGGAAGGGAACTACTCCCTGCTGGGCACTATTGATTTGTTGTTGAATGCTTCCACTGACAGCGGGGGAAATATGAAATGCTCGTGTTTGCAACATTTCACAATATAGAAAGTCACTTCTTTGTTTTTCTTTGCCATTATGTTTTCTTTCCTCACATTCCCACTCCTTCAGAGCCTGTAGCTGCCGAGCCCTCAGCTGGTTGAGGGCAAAACTACTTGTACTTTCTGTAATATATTCAGTATTTCTAAGGAAAAGAAGTCTTCATGGAAGGGAAAAAAGGACATGCAGTTACAAAAGGCCATGAGTCTTTCAAGACAGAATGAATAAAAAAGTAATAATCAGAGGAGAAATGAAATACAAGAGACAACTTGAAAAGCTCCCAGTTCAAATGGGAGCTGAGTGACTTTCACCAGCATCTGGACTAGCCGGTGGATGAAAGGGCTCCCTACAGGAACCACATTTGGGTTCATCAGAGTAGAGATCTGTCAAGAAATCACTTCCCAGCTTCTTTTTGAAAGGTTTTCTCTGCAGACAGCCTTGGAGAACAGGCTATGTCCAATAAAATCTGGGCATGTTGCTGCCCACACAGCAAGTTCACATCAAAGTTGAGTCAGGCTAGAGCACAAATTTGGGTGGAGGACCAACCCTTGAGTAGGAGGAGCCCCTGGCCCATGTGAACTGCAGGCAGTGAAGAACCAAGGCTGGACAGGGGGCTCCAAGACACAGGCTGGTACCAATTCTCTGCCTTCCCAATATGTTCCCAGAGGGAACTGTGCAGGACTAACAACTCCTTTGGGAGGTCTGGGTGAATACCTGACCCTGAGGAAAGCTCAGGAATTTGAACTGAATCATGCAAGGGAGAGCCTGCAAAGTTTAAGTGTTCTAAAGTTCTCCAGCAGCTGTTACAAAAGATGCTGGCACTCTCTTACTGTTCATTAGAGAAAACAGCCAGGATGTTCAGAGCTGGAATTCCAGTGGCACTGTGTGCAATGAGTGAAACAAGTACACTTTGAGGAAATACCTGCAAATCCAAGAGCAGGGGAAAGACTGGAAATCAAGTGCCGTCTCAGGCACATGTAGGAGGCTTAGTGGAGAAGTTCCATGCTCAGACATGGAAAACAAACATTTACCTTGGAGCTATTCCACCAGGGAAGGGAAAACCAGAGGAGACTTCACCAGTTCATTCAGATTTTCACTCATCACTGCAATGCTTGGCTGGTTTGGCACAGAGGATGTTTCCCTCAGAGTCACCAGCCCGGATGTGCTTCAAACACACAGGAACTGATGGGAGAATTCATGGTGAGAGTTCTCATTTTCCCAGTCACCTTCAGGCTGCTCAAGTAACCCTGGAGAAGAGACCTTCTTTTCTGTCCCAGCTGCAACTTCCCATCAGGGAAGTGCTGTGCCCTGGAACATCTGCTCCAGTTTTCCCAACCACTCACATACAAAACCAGCTGCAGGTGAGGAAGGTTCTCTTACTCAACAGTTACTCTGCTGTCCCCACTATTTTTTATGTTCTTCAGTTTAAACTTGCTATTCATATAAAAAATGCACTGAATGCATTTTGATTTCTGGTCCCATTATATGCAACGTCCATTCACTTTGTATCCCGTTAAAGGTGATGGAACCAACGTTCCCAAACTTCCTCCTATCTCAGCAAGATGAAATAGTTCCTGAGTCAGACATGGATCTGACATCTTCCTAAGATACACAGACATATCTCAAAGCAGATACTACTGTCAAAACCCAAAGAGTTTTAAAAATTAATTCAGAAATAAAAAAGGTCTGCATTAGACATGCACATCAACAACTCTGCCCCGTAGCAATGTTCAGGCATCCTCCAAATTAAATGGCACTTCTTATGCAGAGATCTTCTCTGGGCTCAGCCACTTCAACATCCAAGTTCAAGAACATTGTTGAAAGAACTTTGTAGGTGAACATTTTGATTAGCAAAGAATGAAGGGCAAACTTCATTCACTGTCTTTTCAGAAGGCAAAGGCAAAAAATTATGTATATTTTTAAAATGAGAAGTACCTTTGATAAAATGCTTTAGTTTGGGTTTGATTACAACCCCCCAGCATACTATTTTCATTTTTGCTCCTTCTCCTTTCCTGTCTCCCTCATCACTAGGGTCAGCACACACAGTCATCTCTTGATCTGAGAAGTAGATATTTCGTTAATTTTATTGGTTTTGTACTTCTCAGTTTTACTGATTACTAAAAGACAGGCAAGTGTTTTTTCATATATTAGAAAAAAATTAACATAGCAAAACTATTTTAACAGAAAGCTCAAAAGGAAAGCACATACAGCCCTTTAATATGCACATGACCTGTAACTTGCATTCCAGTTCTGTAAATTTTCGAATAAAATTCTAAAATCTCATGGTATTGCACGGTACAAGACAAGATGGCACAATGAGCTCTGCACTACAAGACACCACATCCTGCTCATTTTCTCTTCAGTGAACTGAGCTGCAGATAAATGACCCAGAAAGCAGCAGGAAATGAGGACATATCACCAACGGGGTTTTATGAATATTATTTGTTAGAAGATGTAACTTTCTTAACAATACCTGACCCGTGACTAATTTCAGGGGGTCAGGGTGATCTCTGCCCTCCACTGTGTAGGGCATTATTCTTCTCCAGAGAAGTTCAGAGGTTAATGAATAAAGTGCCAGCAAAGAAGAAATGAGACTGAGCAGGAAAATGCTCGTTCTTGGTCTCTGCTATAAATAATGCTCTCATTAAAATTCTGCCTTGGAAGAAAGGCAAGTCCATTAGTCTAGGAGCTAATTTTTACTGGCTCCTTAGATGTATGCATATTAAAAATTCAGCGTTTATAATTGCCAGCCATCAACCACCTAGTCAGTGCTGTTCTTGGAGTTTTTAATTATTTACTTCATTTGCATAGACACTCCAATTTATGATCAACCATTTGGTTATCAAGGGACAGTTTTAGTAATTCCTCTTCTGCGTTTTTATTTGTTCCTTCTGCATCCCCAGCAGGAGGGCTCACAGGACCTTTGCCAAGGTGGGGGGCAGTGGGATGGGCTCATTCCCAGCCTCATGGCCAGGTTCCATGGACACCTGCTGCACACCTGTATCCCACCTTGGAGCATCACAGTGGGCTCTAAGGACAGCTTTCCTACCCACTGCCTTCGCCTTCTCTTCCTCAGCTCTTGCTGACATCCTCACCTGGTTCCTTGGCCCCAGAAGAGGAGGCAGGAACTCACACCTGGGAATGTGCTCCCTCTTTTGCTGCAAGTGCTCTGGCACATTGTCCCAAAGCTGTTAGGATTTTAGTCTGGGGCTGTGTTCTCTGCCTCCCACAACTCACTCTGCTCCCTGAAGATGCAAGTGCTGCAAGACTGCCTCAAACCCATTCTCCCTTGGGAGCAGCAGCCTCTGCTGCTCCAAAGCAGAACTCCCTGTTTCTCCTCAAAGTGCTGTCTGCCCACTGCCTTGGGAAGGAGAGAAAACCTTGGGAGTTCTGCACAGGAGCCCCAAGCATGTGCCTGGGCAGCCCAAGTGCAACTCCTGCTGCCAGCACACTCTGCAGCTTGGCATCATCCCCCCAAGGAGAACACTGAGTCCTGGACAGCCCCCCAGTTTTTGGTTTATCCTGAAAAACAACTGAATGATCAAACTCAAGACATGCTCTGTGTTTTCAGTGTTCCCTGGTGGGCTCTGCAGCAATGGGAATGATTGATCTGCCACCCTGACATCCCTGTCCCTCCCTGGGCACCACAGCTGGTGACTTTCTTCAGACAGGATACCAGGCAGCAAATGCCATGGGAAGGAGCATTCCCTGGCAGGAAGGGATTTGATTACCAATCCCTCTTCCTGCAGGAACCATTTCTTTGCTGTAATTCATACTTTTCAACAGCCAGCCTCCAGAAAGCTTTGGGGGAAGTGAGGGCAATGGCACCAGAGATTACAAATCAATCACTATTATAGAGCCTTTTATTTGGTAGAAGTTTCCGAGCAGAAAACAGATACCAACAATATATAATATATCCTGATTTTTTTGTTAGCTCTTTCTTTTCCTTAAGCTCTTATATGCCCTGTTTTTCTCTTGACACCACTGCTTACTCTGCTTTCCCATAGATCTCTCTTCCTACTTATTTTTCATTTATCCTTGATTTTATCTTTCTATCATCTTTCTCTCTCTTAACCTACACCATCCATAGTTATCTGGGAGGGAAGTAGAACATGATCTATCTAATCTACACTGTCATATTCCCTCTTTTTCCATCTCAGATTCCTCTCAAAAATGGGAGAGTAACAGAGCAAGGTCTACTAAATTGATATTGTCTTGAAGTCATCACTTAGATGACTCTGCCTGCTTTTGGTCATGGCATTATGTGGGGCTTGGCACAGTGGGATCCATGCAATAAGGAAAAATTCTGGTCGTGGACTGGGACACCCCTCCCTTGTGGGACACTTCTCATCATGGCAGGAATTTTGTCAGGGTCACCATGGGTGCAGCCAGAAGGAATCAGAACTGTTACTCCAGAGCTGGGAACACCCTGAGCACTCAGCTCTGGTTTTACTCACATTTATGTTTTCTCTCATGATTTAATTCGCATCCTGTTATTAACAGAAGTGTTGTCAACAAGAATTGACAATGTGAGTAATAGACCTCTTCTAACAATAAGCCTGGTCAAGGAACAGGTCACTTTAAATAAACCAGCTGAAACAAATTTGGTAAAATAATATCAGCAGTGCTGAAAAACATATTTTACAAAGCTAAGGCTTACTGAATCAAACAACTTTCTGTTCTAAAATATTAATCAGTTAAGATTCCAGTATAGAAAATAGATCAATATTGTCAAAGGGGAATATCCCAAAATTCTGTAGACACTACAGTTTGGTTTTGCAGAACAGAGGTTTCCTCTATGAATACACAGAAAGTTTTAAACTATTGACTTTTCCTGCTAATGCCAATCATCCCAACATTTGCAGACAGCAGGGCACAGCTCAGGGGAGGCTCAAGTGCCCCAGTGCCCCATTTCACACTCCTGATATAAGATATGGGATCCAAGTTCTATTCCCACTTCTATTCTAGGACAAAATTGTTGACAGAACCAGTTCTAGTCAGACATCCCTGGGCTGCCCAGGCCATGCTCTCCCCATCTCAAATCCTTCCTGGGCATCTGCACTGAGCCCTCCCTGCTCCCCCCTGGGGATGAAAAAATTTTCCACTGGGATGACACCCAGCATGTGGGAGAAGCTTGCAAAATAAAGATGTTTCCACAGAAATAATTGGATCAATCAGGCTTTTATGATGAAATTCTCTTCCATCAGATAATATTCTAACCATGTTAAGAGTGATTTTGTGTTTAGGTCTGTAACATAGCCTCTGTAATTATTTGGAAAACTATATTGTGTTCACTGTATCGATTCAACTATTGGAAATCTTGAGATTGCCACGAAAGATTTCTATTTATTATGTCATTTCTGAAGTTGAATATTGCTGAAAATAAATAGCAGGCAATTATTCTAATATCCTCTTACTGCACATTACTTATGAAGATTGTTCTAAATTGCTAAAGACAGAACCAATTTATCTAAACAGAGTTATTTAACAGCAGTATGGATTAACTTTATATAGTTAGGTAGGCAGAAACTATGGAACTCTTTCCTTTCCTGGTCTTAAATTAAGGAAAAGAGGGCTTCTCCAGAACAAGTCAAAACATTGACTTTTATACCAGAAAGATGTCCTCCATCAAAATCTCTGCTACTTTGGTGATGCTTATAGAGCAGTTTGGTGCAATTCAGGAAGTTTATATTTTATATATATAATATAAGTAGCATTTACTTAATCCTCTTACTGTACCTAAAGAATTGATCATTTCCTCTAAGCTCATATACACAAGGGAAGAAGATTTACAGAAATTAAAAAAACAATTTTTTGTGGCTTTTTTTTCTGTCTGTGAATGCTGGCAGAAAGCCACTGTTTTCCAAATCTATAATTTTATGCCCCTGTGTTCAGCAGATGTTTATCTAAATAATTTAAATCTGTCTTTTCTGGTTTAGACACATTTAGTATTAAGGAACTATCCCTGAGTAACAGCATACATTAGAAGTTAATTAAGAGGAAGCTAAAGAAGAAAGAATTACTTTTTTCATACCCCCAGAAGACATTTATTTCATTTTGGCAGGGTAAAAAATGAGAAAATTTGGAGTAAGGTGTGAGAACTGGTACATATTTTTGGGGAAAAGCTTTATTATCCATTTCCTTACATGCTAATTAGGTAATGCGATCCACTTGCTAATGTTGAGTGAGAAATGTAAATTGCTCCATTAATTTGTTTAATAACAAAACTCTCAAAAGTGCTAAGTCAGACAGCAGATGGGGGCTGTCACCACAAACCCAGCCCAATTTTGAACATTACACCAGTACACACAACTTACTGCTTCTTAGTTAGCATCAGTGCCAAGTAATATCTTTATTGTTTTAGATTTAATACTGATATTTACTCCTGACTTCTCAATAGTGTTTCTGGGGTAGAAAAATGTATCTAGAAAAGGTGTGCATCCCCAGTCTGCTGTCTGAAGTGTGTGGCAGTTGTTTAACTCTCCTTCATAGCAAGTCACACTCCACTGGAAACACCAGAGTCCAAATTAAAAGCGGTGTGTGCATTTTCCTCCAGAGAAAGAGCACTTTTTAGATTTTAAAAGAGTAGAAAAGAATACTCTGTAAAATTGTAGCAATTCATGCAAATCCCATTTTCTAGATTAGGAAAAAATGGTTTTAGAGGGACCCAATTTCAACAAAAAAATCTGCCACTAAACCAAAATTATTCAAATATGTTTTTTCCCAGAATAAAACTGCTTAACTTTTTCCCCCTCACAGTATCTTGCATTGCTTACCCCATTTCTATGAACCTGGCTTTTTACAAACTCCAATTTCACTCACACAAATACAACTGACACTTACTTGCACTCTAACTGGGTCAAATAAATTCTACATGAGATTCAAACTCAGCTTTCCATCTCAACCAGTAAAACCATTTGCCTAGCAGCACTGAATGGAGCTGGGAAGTGTGATAGCTTTGCCACAGGTCCTGACCATTCCTGCAATTTCCTGAGTTTTTGCTCAAGCAACTCTTTGTTGCTGTTGCACCAATCTCATATAAACCAGGAGAGATTTAAATCAAAAATTTGCCTTGGCACATTTGTATCAACATTCAGCACTGACTTCCTTTCCTTTCCTTTCCTTTCCTTTCCTTTCCTTTCCTTTCCTTTCCTTT
>VRYO01002326.1:3005524-3045986 GCA_009812075.1 Sialia sialis
CTGTCACTGCAGCCACCATTTAATGGAACTGCTACCAACACCCTGACTGACTGACGGGGTGTCAGGTTGTAGTCTGACTGTGTCAGGGTTTGAGGTTTGTTTCTTTGTAGTACTGTATTTCTATTCTAATTTCCCTAGTAAAGAACAGTTATTCCTAACTCCCATATCTTTGCCTGAAAGCTCCTTAATTTCAAAATCATAATAATTTGGAGGAAGGGGTTTACACTGTCCATTTCAAAAAGAGGCTCCTGCCTTTCTTAGCAGACACCTGTTCTCCAGACTAAGACACTTCATCACTCCACACTGCTTTGTCCAATTTTAGGTTGTTCTGTAGAAAGGATTAATTTGATACAAATGATAGACCTGATTATTTAAAGGGTAGAGGTGGAACGAAGAGTATGAGAGAGGTCCTGAGAAGGAGCTTCAGGTGTTGAACAGTGTCAGTGTGGATTGGGAGACATTGTGGGAACAAATCCCCATCACCCACCCTGGGGATCCAGGAAAACAGCCCAGGAATGAGAAGGAGCCTTGAAGCACAGCAGAAGCTTGGCTAGAAGGCGCTGAATCCTGCAGGGCTGCAGCAGAGGAGGCAATCCATGCCCTGAGAGCTTTGGGAGTGTGGCAGCAAACAGGGATTCCAGGCTATTCCTTGCTTGGGATAGATCACAGGGCTGCTCCAACCCTGGGAAAGTGATGGGAAGAAGAAGCTAGCACTTGATCTGGAGTGTGCAGAATTTGGATAAAACTCCTGCAGAGCCCATGAGTGCACAGAAAGGGAAGCATCTGTCTGCAGAGGATTCTGGGGCTCTTGGAACTGGCTCACCAGAGAATGGGCACAGACCCAAGGCTGCCAGAGCTCAAGGAGAATTTGGACAATGCTCTCAGGGACAAGGTGGGATTGCTGGGGATGGTGCTGTGCAAGGCCAGGAGTTCAACTGGATGGTCCTTGTGGGTCCTTTCCAGCTCAGCAGATTCTGTGATTCTCCAGCATGAATATCATGATGGAATGTAGTGCTTTAATCTAACCTCACTGTCATTTACACATTTTACATGAATTGCAAGTCAAGCTGGAGATCTAAGCTTTAACACACAGAACTGTCTTGTCCTTTCAGACTTTCCCTTGAAATTAAAACTGCAGCTTTTCTATGTTTTGGGGAAAAGACAATAGAAGACAACTCATTGATGGGCTGAATTCCCACTGGCAACAGGATTCTGACATCCACCTGACAGGACTGGGCACATCAGTGAGCAGACACAGCTTAATAAAACAATGATAACCTTTTAAGGGCCACTAATTCACCTGGAGCTTCAGAATCATGGAATCATTTAGGTTGGAAAAGCCCTTTTAGATCAAGTCCAACTGCTGAGCTCTGCAGAACAACCTGTCTGATTCTAAAAGGTTTAGTCTGATTTAAACTGAGTTTAACAGGGGAAAAAAGCTTTGGGATCAGCTGATTAAACAGTTTGTTAAATGTTGATATAATGGTTTGATTTAGAAGACAAGACAAAGGAGAACAAGTCCAAGGGAAAGACTTAGTTCCAGTGTGAAAGTGATCCTGGGGACAGCAGCCACACACAGTTTGAAGGGCAGTGTCCTTCAAAGTGAAGGTTTTCCTGCCTCTCAGGAAGAAAAATACCCACAGCAAAACAAGAACATTGGATATTGTCTTGCTTGCATCTGTCAACTGATCCAAATTGCACTTACATGTTCATGATTTGAAATATTTTATTGCAATCTACATTTTCCAGAAGTTGTTTTGATATAAAGTCAGAATGTAGCATTTTTAAGAACTACATTGACCAAATCAAGCTTTTTTTGCCCAATTGTTTTTCATTACTAGAAAGCAATCTTGACTTTTTTCCTCAGCCACACTTTTGATTTTTAAAAAATTGGCACTATGTCTCTAGGACAGCCTCCCAAACAGATTAAACACAAACCTTCCTGAGTTTTGCTTTTGTCTTTTGTGATACTAGTTCTGGGAGAAAACATAATCTGTGTTCAGAGCTATTTGTTCTTGATTTCATGTTTCACTGTGACTCAAATTCCTTTTCACATTAAGACAGAGAAATTTCAAATATGAACCTATTATTTACAAATGCACAGAATCAGGAGCACAGAATTTGTTACACTTCATGGAACTGGACTTATCCTTGCACACCCCTTACTTACAGCAACATAATTCAATTGCACTGGGAGATTTGGAGTTTGCATGGAAGAGCTCTTTGTCTCCAACAGTGACAACTTCAATCTTTGACCTACTTTTGAAGAGGATTGATTTGGACCTTAAACTGCCTGTCAGAGGTTTTTTAAACAACCCATCCTGTCCATCCACTCAGCTCGTGAATTCATTCCTCAGGAGTTCAAAAGGGTTCAAATAAAACTGACAAATCCAATACTCTGAGGAGATTCTGACTGATAATTTTGTGTCTAAGGTGTTTACCTGGGGATAAATCAACTGGAATAGGCTAAAAATTACAAAGACAACCAGATTGCTTTTCAAAATCACTCCCTTTTGGCTGCTTAATGCTTCTCTCATACACCTGATTCTTAAATACTTTGTCATTTTTCCCGAATTTGCCTTGTGAACAAACATTCTAAAGGGACACAGGCAAAGAACCCCCCACCACAGATAGGCAGAGTCCCTGCAAAGATCTGGGTGTTCCCATGTGCTTTAAGTCTATTGACAAAAAGGTTCTGACAAAAATCTATATTGAAAAGCAAAACAAGCCAATCCATATTTCACTGGGAAAAAAAAACCTAGCTACAGTAGGATATGTAAGGGAATCACTAATTTAGAAATTTCTAAATAGTGATAAAATAAACACTGGAAAATAAGTCTAAAAGAAAATTTCATTAGAAAAGGAATTAAAAAGGTTGTCTAAGGAAATTACAAGTTTGGAACAATTTCCCTGAATTTAACCAAAAGTTAACCAGCTTTAAGCTGCAACAGAACCACAGCAAGGCTGTCCCAGGCCAAAGACCTGCCAGGATGGGAGAGGATGGGCTGCATTGTGAAGGAGAAAAATGCAAGATTGCAGCTTAGATCAGCATCCTTGTAATTATTCTGCATCCATATGAAACACACAGGCAGCCAAGTGCTCATCATTAAAATGCTGCAGCACAGCTGGAAACCTCAGCCAACAGCTCAGAAAGTGCCCTGTGCATGGATTTATTTATTCTCTGCTAGGACATGGAGTGAAAAGCCCTTAGAAAAGGCCACTGTCCCCAAATGACCCATGTGCCTTCAGGCAGAGCTATTTTACAAAGGACAAAATGTAAATGAGCACCCCCAGATTCTTGGGGTTACTCTGCTATTTCTTGGGATGCACAGATGGATCATTCTGGGACAGACCATAGAAAGCCAAGGCAGAACAGAGGAGGCAGGACATGGATTGTAACACTCAGAACATGGTTCTGGGCTGCTGAGTGTTACCAGGTGGGACTTTCATGTGGGATTCCCTCAGACCTAATTGTCTGGGAACTCCACCAAACCCAGCTGATGTTTAGGAGCCTTTAACTCACCATGATGAGAAGACACTGGAGCACAGAAGCTGTGGTTTATTAACAACCATTGCTCTAAAAAAGGCTGTGCCCAAGAACCTCTTTGATCCCATGCCACGTTTGAAGACAGAATGCTGCCCCAAGAAACCCTCAGCCTCTTCCTCTTTTCTCTATTTATTCCTAATGAATTCCTCTGGGTGTGGTGCAGCCCCAGAGCCCCCAGCCCTGCTGCATGAAGTGTGCTGCACATCACTGTCCTGGGTTAGGGCAAATCTGCGAGGAAACCTTTGAATGGGGTGAGAAAAGTGGAAAAAGAAAATGTTAAAACAGTTAAAAATTGTTTCTTTATAAAGTTACCCCAGGACACACACTCAGGAGCCATTCCCAGGGGCTGAGAGATGCAGTTTTTCCCCAGCCATGCAGAGATATCCTGCAGGAGCCTGAAGGAAGGCTCTGCCTGCATTCCCACTGCCCTCCCTCCCTCTGGGGAAGGGGAACTCAGAGCCTCAGAGGAGGAAAATGGCCAGAGCCAGGTTTTTACTGGGAGCTAGCTTCTTGCTGTTGTTCAGGAAGGATTTGGGGCAATTTCATTCTGTTTTTTCCTTTTTTTATCCTATGACATTGGTACCTGCATTATTCATCAAGGACCACACTATCTTGGAGCTTCTAACTTTGGATTCTGCTGTTCAGCCCACAAATTACTGACAAGGACACAATGCGAACTGCGGAGCCAGATTTGGCATCTGGTCACTGTTCTGCTGAGCTGCCTTACCCCTGCTCAAGTCATCTTTGACCCAAATAGGAAAAAGTGGAATCCTTGATGTCTTCGTCCCTGCATGTCAGAGGTATTAGCTTGATAGTGAGGTGGGAATGGGATCCTTTTATTTGTGTTATGCATCAATCTTCTGCAAATGGAATGCAGAAAAAACTGGTCTCATCTTAAATCACTGAGCTGTACTGCATAAATAAATAAATAAATACCGGATAAGTAAAATATTTAACTTGAATATCAGTGAGCAGTAGAGACCAACATGGACACTAATTATCAAACAATATCGCAAATGCTTATTATTGCACAAAATCAAATAGAAATAGAGCATTGTATGACTGTGACTTTTTACACAGCTCTGCATGTGCTGGACTTTGTTCACAAGAACCTGAATAGGCCTGAATAGGCCTGTCCTGATAAGGACACACAGAACTCTTCCTAAATCCTTGTTGGACACATTCCTCAGGCATTAGTACTGAAAGCTGCCTTTTAAAAGACAGTTTCTCTGCAACGTTTTCAAAAATGAAATATCCAGTTATAGAACCTGACATTTCAAAAATCAGAAAGCAGATGAGATAGTTACTAAATCAATAAGTTTCGAACAGGTAGAATGAAAAATGCATTTTTTTTCTTCCCTTCCATTTAATTATTTAAGTGTATAAATATTTGGTATCTCATCGGTCTGAATAAAAGAGCAGAGGTTCAAGCTTGGCTCAAATGGTGTAGAGACAAATGTGAGCAACCCCAAGAAACAGCTCCTGAGGCTGTGGGAAACGCAGAGGAGAGGCAGGGATTAACCCAGGCAGGAGAACTTGTACTCAGGGGTTCTTTTGCACCTCTCCCATTCATCACTGGACACACTTTGCAATTCATGAGCGGAGATGCTTCTCCTGATGTGTCAGCAAGGAATGGCTCTGGTGAAAAGCCAGAACAGGCTTGTCTTTCTATGAAACTGGCACAAAGAGGGATAAATCCTGCAGCTTATCTTGGCACCACAGCCATCAACTTCACTGGCAACAAATTCCCACCAGAGAGCTGCAGCCTGGGTCTCCATGTGTGATGAACTGCATGTCTGGCACAGCACGAGCGTGGTTCCTGCCCAAACCCAACACCAAAGCTGGAATTGTCCCTCAGTGCTGGGAAAGAGCCACAAGTGCAATTCATCTTTTTCTGTTCTCACTTTCCTAAGGTTTAAAACTAGAGTCAATGTGATGAAGATTTTCCTTAAACCAATGGATAGATCTTTCTGTTATCCAGACAGGAAAAAAAAAGAGGGAAAAGTAACATCCCACATTTCCAAAACCTGCAGGCTGCATTAGTTCCAGCTTAGTAATTCCAAAGATTTATGTTCCATCCTGCCCCACATCCAGAGTTCATTCAACTTACACTGCTCTGATTTACAGTTCTCTGTGTCCATTATCTTTAATAATGAAGAGCTGACTGCTCTTGATGACTGAAGAGCAAGATCTGATTAGCAACACGAATCTGATTTATGAGAAAACAAACCCGAGTGTGGTTTTCATGTTTCACTGAAAGGATCTTAAATGTACTCCTTAAGGCTAATTGATCTCAGAGAGGTGAGAAAATACTATATTCCCAATTAATGGGACAAAATAATTTATCTTCTTTCTGGAGGGAACATTTATTGTCATTCAGCATTTAGAGGGAGGTGGCATCTTCACAGGGATTTCACCACCTCAAGTGAGGTTTCCTTGTGGGCATTTATCCCAAACTTGCAGGATTTCCCACTGGACATGGAAAAAATTCAACAGCATAAATACACATCAAAATACCATATACAACATTTTCTTTTCACAGAAGATCTTTCCTATCTTAGCAAAATTACTCAAAGCTGAAAAACAATATTGGTGAGCAAATATATAAACTTTTTACTTTTGTTTGTCAAAGGAAAACTCCTTGATGACTCTGTTAATTTGTTATGAGCAGGAGATTACTGAGATATTTGCAAGATAAAGTTCCTTGCAGGATTTATTGAAAACAAAACAAAGCAGAAATCTATTTTTTCCATTAAGCATTTCACTTTTGTTTGCATTTCAGTAATTTTCCCCTCTTTTTGAATTATTCATATTTGGATATCAAATATTCCTACAAACCAATGCATTTAGGAATAATGAGTCTTGACTAGCTTCATTTTAACTCATTGTGCTTTCTGACCAGGATTATTTTTATTATTATTATGAAATGACCTTCCATTCAGTCTGTTTCTGTGATCCATAAATAGAAATTGCCTAATGAGCTTCTCAAGTATTCCACAGTCATTTCCATGGCAGTTTTTCCTATCTGGCGTTTGTAAAGCTCTGATGACAACACCATTTAATCCACAGCAACAGTTCTGCCTGCTTCCTCTCAAATCCCTTCCATGAATACAACCTTCTCCATTCCAGGCTGAATCTTGTACCTTTGCCCTGTCTGAGCAATGCAGAGTGGCTGTAACACCAACTGAAGGAATTATCTGAGAACTTCAAAGGTTGCTCCATACCACAAAACCAGCAATCATTATTAGATTTTTTGATGAAAGAGGAAAAACTTCCTCTTGCCTTGTTCTCATGTTCTATTTGAAGAGGATTTGCATATATGGTTTGCAAAGCAGCAGGAGCAAATAAATTCTCCAATGTACTCAATTAATTTTTACCTATTCCAAAGAAGAGAGAGAGAAGAACAAAGGAAGAGATGCAAAGTTTGTCACTACCTGTAGTGGTATAATATGGAGAAAATAATGCATGTTCCATGAGGAATCAGCAGAGCTCTGGAGGAGGGGAGGCAGATTCCTTCTAGGGGAAGTGTTATATGGTGACATTTTTGGTCAGAAGATAACAAGTGTGTTAGTGAATATTTCACTGGCACATTATCCTCACTTTCTATTTTGACTTCACACTAGGTTTCATTTCTCTCATGTCATACATGTCACTACTTTGCCTGAATTCAGGAAAGACAAGGCAAAGCCTGCTTACTGTTCTGACATCCCAAAGGGACAAGGTCTTGTCAGCAGAGCTGGTGAGGGCCGTGCTGGAGAAGGGCAGGAACTCGATGCTGTTCACTGAGTCCTCATGGCCACGCAGGGTGTATCTGCACCTCTCACTGCAAGAGAAGAAAATAGCAATGAGAAGAAAAGAAACAGAAATGCAGCACTCTCCACACAGGGCAATATGAATAACAGACAACTTTAGGCAAATATAGAACATATTTCATGCAATTCCCCAAGAGAAGAAAACAGCAATGCAGTATGAACAACAGACAACTTTGGGTGAATGAAGAACACATTTCATGCATCTCCCCAGCTACTCTCTGCAAAAATGAACGTTGACAGTGATTTCTCACCTGAGCACTGCACCACAGTCTCAAAACCCAACCCACTGGTGTTTGCTTCTCAGTAATGAAGGCTGGAGCCGGAAGGTATAAAGAAATGAGAGATGGGGTTTAGAAGATTGAATCCTAAGGAGGAACAATGAAAGCACTACTTTGTGTTCCCTGGGTGCATCCCCCAAAACCTTGTGGATGCAGAATTAAAAGGGAACATGGATGACAAGGTAGGATAGAGACAGCACCATTTCCTTTTTATAGACATCGAATTCCCTTTTATTTTCCAAGGGGTCTGAGAGATCTATTGGACTGTGCCCCTGAAGAAAGCCAGTGAGTGCTGGCAACCTGGTTTTCCTCTCAACATCTGCACAAAGACTTCGAGAAAGCAAGTGATGCTTGGGAGATCTTTACTGAGCATAAAGTCCCTGTCACACTCAAACCCCCTTTTACCTGAAGGAGAGGTCTCTGGCTAGGGAGGAACCACACCAGTGGCCATTGTAAGCTCCAAGTTCTTAAAGCAAAGGTGAGGGAACAGAGGTGCACCCCAGGAATTGAGGTCTTCATCGTGACCTGACAGCTCAGATGGAATTAGCTGTGAAGTGCTTCTGGAAGTTCTTTCAGGGCTGAAGACACCCAGCCACTGCACCTTCTCCCAGCTGAGCAGTGAGGAGCAATACTCTGGAGCTTATGGGCTGCCTCTCTCACTTCTTTGTTTTGTTTTCTTGGAATGAGTTAATTTCTGAGACAACAGATGGACCTGGTACAGATAAAATTCCAGACAGGAAACTTTGCCCATTGCAGGACACTGGACACAACCATGATGACACTGTTGTGGAGAGCCAATTCTTTCACCAACCTTGACCCTGGCTTTCCAGCTGGGATCTTGTGAAAGCTTTTAGGGTTTTTCTTTGCCTTCTGTATACACACCAGAGCAGAACATTCCTCAAACTGGAGCAAAGGAGAGGAGAAGGAAGAGCCCAAGGATGCCTCATCCAGATAATACAGAAGGTGACAGACAAATCTGGGATTACTTAAACTCAGCAGACTAGAAGGCTTAACTCCTTCAGGAGCATATCAAGATGGGGGAAGGATTGAAATAATCCAGGATCTGTGACTCATTATTACACAAGGGTATCACTCCATGAATTCTTTAGATATATGTAGAAATTAAATGTGCAGTATTTGTATTGTTATATCCAGTGAAAACAATCAAGTAGGGAGCATACAGTAGAAAAACCAATCAATGTAAACTCAGAAGCAGTTCTATCCTCTTTTGTTCATCTGAGTAAAAAATAATATGAAAAAATAAAAGCCAACAACTCATCATAAATTACTGCAGCTTTCAGCAAGAGCTCAGAATTTTATTCCCTGCTCATGTGATTCTGACAGTAGAAACACACCTCCCTGGAGCTGGCTGCTGAATATATCACTGGGGCTTGCAATTAGATTACTGGGTGGCTCTTAACAGAGAAATTTCTTACAATATTTATTAAGGAAGCTGTCAGCAGGGGGGAATTAAAGATGTGATTTTTCTTCCTTTTTGTTTTTCCCTGCCTGTATGTCCCCAGAAGACTCTCAGAGCTCTTGCTGAGGAGTTTCTGCAGTGAGGGGCCGGCCAGGAGAGCTACAAGGTGGGAATGGACACTCCCCTGAGTACTGATCTAACACAGGGACTCACACCTGTCTTAGTGCTTTTCCATTTGCCATTTGGAATGCTCTCCTGTGCTGAACACCAAGCTGTCCCCACAAAGGCAGAGCAGAAGGGAGATAGTAGCTTGTGAGGAGAAATATTATCCAGGAAATAGATTTCAAAGAAATATTAGATTCCGCTGGTATCATTTTACAGAATCTATGCTTTCTATTATAGATAATACATTATACCACCTGTTATATAGCCTACATGTGTTATTTTGTCACAAGGACTCATTTGAAACTAGACATAAAGTGTTTGGCTGTTAGAACGCGGTGCACAAGATATCTGATATTCATGATCACTTGATATATGACAGTAAAATAACTTCAATAAAATAATTCTTTTGTCTCACAGCCTCATGGCAATGTTTCACATCACAAACATGCCTATTCCATCTCAGACCTTACACTTCTATTTGTGCCTAGGTATGTAATTTTTTAAAGGTGCCTGATCCTTTCCAGCTTGTATGTCCCTATGTAAAGGCTCTGAGCTGCTGAACAGTTCCTGGTAAGGAAAATCCTGCTGCATTTTTTTTTTTTTTTTTGTGGGCACGTTGCATTTTTGAAAACAGACAGCTTTCCATACCGTAGTGTGAGAATGGTTCCATGGGGAGAAAGAGGATATTTTTCTATAATAACAGGGTGTGTCTATGCCCTCTTCAAAGGCGGGGGAGGAACAATGCCTTCAACCTGCTTGACTGGGCTTAGGGGGAAAGAACACAGGAAAAGGAAGGTAGGTAAAGGAAGAAAAAGGTATTTTGTTAGTCAGGCACTGATGTAAGATCTGGACCATCCCAGGCAGCCAGGCTGCAAGAACAGGCTTGTGAGAGATTAATTAGGTGCCAAAGCGGGAAGGCCCATTCAGAATCCCTTAGCAAGGTGAAAATGGACTGAAGTGATGGACCATGACAGCAGCAGAAGGGAAGGAAATGATTTGCACTTTTCCATCAGGAACACAAACACCCAGCCCTGATGCAGCCTCTCTCCTTCCCACTTCCCTGTCACTGCACATTGATGAGTTCTGGCTCTCGAGATCTCATTTACCACTCTGATAACTGACTGACTGAATATTTCTGAGAACCTTTCCCCAGTGCTACATAAAATAAATTCATCTTTCCTTCCAGCTGAGACATCATTTCAGCGAGATTGCCTTGTACCAGCTATCTTCTGGTCAGAAAGGGCAACAATTTATCTAGGTGTTCTTTTTCCACACACAAAAAAAAGAAGTTGATATGAAGGGTAGAGCATCACCCTGTTTTTTCATGGAAGTTCATGTTTCTATCCAATGGTACAAGTTTATCTACATTAGAATGAACCTGTAGCTACATCCACTGAGTATTTTTCTCATTGTGAACACAGAGCCTTCATGGATAAAAGCCTCACAATCTCCTCATTCAGAAGACAGAGGGGATCATGTATGAACAGCAGGTTAGACACTTGCACAATTCTTGATGCCTCAAGAGGTTCTCAATAAAAGACGCCACAAGAGAAATGCTGCTCAGTAGCTCAGTATTTTGCAGACTGCATGCTATACCTCCTTCAGACACCACTCCAACCTTCATCCTTTTACTTGTGCTGGTACAGGACTAATTATCCTCAATGTTTTCTCTGCAGTCAATTCCTCTCCCTTAAAGCCAGGCAATGATGCCCCATAAATAAATCAGCCTTTATTCTACCTCACCTGTCTGGATGTTTCCTAAAGTTTCAAACAACCAGGGACAGATACTAATCCAGAAGCACACCTATGTCTATTAACCATACCAATATTGATATCATTAGCTCAACAGATTGGGAAGATTTCATTTTTAGAGACTTCTCTTTTAAAAATCACATTTCAGAGTGGTTCATTCAAATTCCAAAAGGCTTTCAGCAAAACTGCATTGGAAACAGAAGATAGGAAAGATTTCCACTTATATGAGACTTCAGTGAATATTCCCAGGCTCTGCACAAATGTAAAACAGCAGCCAAAAAAATGCACCAGTCAGATATTCCATTGACTGTGCAGTAATTGAAAGGGAATACAGGTAGTGGGTAGATTTCTCTTGCCCTGAATACTTTCCCAGTAAAATCAGGAAGAACAAAGCAATACGCAGCCTGCCCTGACTGCAGAAAAACCACAGCCACAAGGCAGACAACACATGGTCAATCCTTCTGCTACTTAAGTGTTAAAAAAAATAAAATCCCATGCATGCTGGAAATCCTATGGAATTGGGATTATTCTGCTCCCTTTCTTGGCAATTTTTTTTAAGCATGTGGTTTCTATGTTCAGCTCCAGTTGGAAAAACTGGGGGAGTGGAGGGTGGAGCATTTCAGTGAGTACTTACTGAGTCATCATTACTCATTTTATTTCTGTGCCATATTGAATCTCAGTTCTGGCAAGGTAATTAAAACTACCTGTACCGCCAATTGAAATTTATGAGATTTTGAGCTTGTTCTTTAGAGCCAGTGCCTCTCCCAGGTACCTTTTTCCATGCCTTCAGAGGAATTCATTAAATAACGAATTCCCAAACAGGAACTCCTAATCTGCACTATCTTTCCCCAAAACCACTCTCTCAAATCATCCCATGGAGCAAACACTAAACTAAACTCTCCCTCATGTCTACTGAGAAACATTCTTCTGTGTGAGCTGCAATCACTCAAAAATAAAATAAAACAAAATCAGTTTTCAGGGTAAGCTACACCAGAAAGCCACCTGATGTGAAGCTGCACACAGCATTTCTGAGGAACATTAGTAAAGACATACCACAGCCTCCAGTGCTCCTATTGGGCTGTAATTGTAACAGCCCAAAGGAGAATCTTTTTAACAAAACCTAATCCTATCACTTGCTCATCATATGGCTCTATCACCAAAATGTTTGAATTTGGCATAGAACTTTCCCAGCCAAGATCAATAGCCAAGGATAGCAAATGAGCTGGCTTGAGACATTAAAATGCCAGCTTGGTTTATACTGTTATAAATGCATCCTATCATGTATTTACATTTTATGACCTCTATTTTATTTCTAGGTAGCTTCACATATGACACATCCAATTATTCATGTCAAGGATGTAAAACTACCAGTATTTCAGTAAAAAGTGCCTGCCATCATTTATGACAGTGTTTTTTTTTTTTCTTTTACCCATTATTTCACTAAATGTAACACATTTTCTGAGACATTGACATGTGAGGACACTTACTCTAGAAAGTACATTTGTCTCTAAAAAGATACATGACAGTGTGATGCTGTCAATATGAAACACTTTGTTCAATTATTACTTATGCTTAATAAAATGGAGCTCTCTTTCAGTTGTGAACATTCATTTTTGCCTTCTCTCAAACCAGTATTTGACACTTGGAAAATGCAGTGCTAAAGATGTTACTGCAGCTTCTGAGACAATGAAAACATTTCAGTATTTAGAAACGTTTAGAAAGGAAATACTAATTAAATACTGTAATTAATTTTCATATTTAGTACTTGTGGAATGTTTTAATCTCTGCGTTCGGAGTGCGCTGCAAAACAAGGATTATTTGATTTAAACATAGGTCTGAGACAGGGTTTCCCTGTCAGTTTGCAGAGCTACTCATGCATTTCTCAATCTGGTGAAATCTGGTGTCAGATAATTCTACTTTTTGCCCTTTTTAAGTTCACACTCAGCAGAGGCAGGATGAAGTGTTAAACCCTGCTGTCATCATTCCCACCCAGGGCTGAAGCACTGTCTTGAGTTGCAACACAAAATGTGATCAAAAAGTATCTATTCTATCACCATCTCTTGAGATCAGGTGGGGCAGTGATCCTTATCTCTGTGGGAGGTATTCTGCTAATGGGCCATCCATTGAAACCAGGTGGGGCATTGTTCTTTATCTTTTCACAACCCATCCTTCCTCCATGGATTTATCTTCTGCTAATGGCCATTGAGTCCCACTGTGGGACTGATAAAATTACTTCATCCCATTAAAAAGCTCCTGCCTTTCTTAGCAAACACCTGTCCTCCAAACCAAGACAAGCACACAGCTCCCTGAGCACATCCCAGTCCTGCTGGAAGCAGCACCAGCTCTGCCACCGATGGCAGGAGGAGCAGGATGAGATGCAGGTCTGTCACCACAGAAGTCTGACAGCTCACACTTTGCTCTAGTGCACAGTAAATTGAGCATGTAAAAGGAAACTGATCTCTGAAGGGGGATGGACTTCATTGGTAAGTGCAAGGATGTGATTTTTCTCCTTCCTCTGTCCTTGTCTTCCTCCTTCTGCCAAAAGCAAAGCAAAAGCTTCCCAACTAGGAAGTCTTAGCCAAGCAAAACATGATATGAATGTTTCATTAGTGTTTTCTAGGTATGTAAACAAACATTCCTCATCTGACTCAGCACGTTTGTAAGTGCTGTAAAATCCTCTAACATCTTTTTCTCAGCCCTCCTTGTATTGCTAAAACACAGAGCTGCTGAACTGGATCAAGTTGTGTCCTTCCACTGACAGGATGTAAGTCAACAGTGACATTTTTGACTTCTTGGTAAGTTTTGAAAGGCTGCAGCAGTTTCTTTTGGAGAGTGCAGATTTCCTCTCTGAGATCAAGCAAGGCTCTTTTCCCCTCCCTTTCCAGGAGCTGAACTGAGCACGGCAGCTTTCCTTTAACACCAGTTTGTAAAGACTCAACCCTTGCCAGCATTGCTTACACTCCTGCTGAAAACTGTAATAAAAACCACCAGGGTTTAGCAGCTGAAGAGATTCCACCTGCTGCAACAGGGAACTGCAGTGCCAGCCCACTCCTGGTATAAGGAGCCTTTGTGCTCCATGGCCTTTGTGCTCTCAGGATGCACCTACACCTCCAGTCTGCTCCAAATTTGTCTCACACTTATCGGGAGCCTCAGTTTTAGCAAA
Organism: Sialia sialis; assembly: GCA_009812075.1. NCBI lineage: Eukaryota > Metazoa > Chordata > Aves > Passeriformes > Turdidae > Sialia > Sialia sialis. Next base: position 3,019,662 of record VRYO01002326.1, read on the forward strand.
ACTCCAGGAGAAGACTGAAGGGCAGTGCCTGAATATGATGGTACTTAAATGTGGGTGTTGTTTGATGAGGCTGTGAGCACACTGAGTGCTCCCAGCCCAGTCTCACACACCTTGGGGTTCACCCTTGGGAGCACCTCAGGAGGGTTAAAGCCTTCCCAAAGCAAGTCCCATAAACTAATCTAATCCTTCCTGCCCTACTCCAAACATTCCTCTGCTATCCCTGAGACATTTATATGCTGTTAACAAGATACTCTGTCAACAGCAACACCCAAACAGGACAGCAAAGCTCTATTGTGTTGGAAATTCATTTCATCTCCAGGGACCTTGCCTCCTTACATATTTTGCTGTTCTAAAAATTACTTTGTCCCATTTCTATGACTTGAAAGAGCCTCTTTGGCAAATAATACACAGAAAGGGAAAATTGAATGTACCTGAGAACAAAAAAAAAAAAAATACAAAAAAGCACATGCAGAGGCAGAAAAAGAGGGTAATGCATTACATTAAATGAAGTCTGATAGCTTGAACTTCAGATTCAGTGAGCTCTAATAGCGAGGGACATTTGGCAAAATTCCCCTAATAAATTTATAATTAACCAGCAGAAAGCAATGCTCCAGTCAGATTTCTATCCTGCAGTGAAATTAGATAACAGCCAAATAATCACAGTCCTTCAAAGAGAGTGCTGTGAATGCAGGAGAAAAAGGTTGCAAAACTCCATGCTTTACCTTTGGGATTAAAGTGCCTTTTTGCCTCAATTCCTGGTAATCTATATAACACAATATGTATTACTGGAAAAGCAGCCAATTATAACACTGTATTTATTTTTCTGGCAGAGCTCTACTGTGTGTATTTAAGTAGAAACTCTGTGTTTATTGAGCATGTGGAAGCTTCCACTACCAGGCAGACACTGATCGGTGCACGAAGATGCAGCACTGAGTTAAAAAATATTCTCAAACAAAAAAGCACAAAGTTCTGAGGCCACCAGTGGCTGCTGTAGTGTTGGTCACACAGCCTGGCTGCCTGATGCCAGCCTGGGAAATAAAAAGAACCTTATTTTTTTATCATATTTATGTATCAAGTGCAAATAGATAGTGGTAGGGTGGGCTTTACAGAACAAAGATGTTCCCTGGTGCCATGGCTGGTTAGAACTCTGGCAGAAATAGAAACAATTACCTTTTGGTGCTTGATTGACTCCAACACTACTCAAACTTAGGATCTATTTTGATAAACACTGAGAATATTAAATATGATTGAAAATAGCTTTATATGTTTTTGTGAGTGAAAAGCCCACGTTACTGAATTAATATTATTCTACTTAGGCTTTCATTAGAAGGCATGAAAACTTTGCCAATAATCTATCTCCTTCTTTATTGGCTTGAAACATGAATAATGAATCTGCTCATTATTTCACTGAAGATTTAGTCTCTTAAAATCTTGCATTTCTTTGAACAAATGAAGTGTTCTAAGGTAAGTCTTATTATCTGCATTATTTTCTAATTCCAGATGAAGGGGTTTTGGTGAAGCTTTAATTTTTTTTTAAGGAAAGATAAAAGAGTAAGACATAAAATGTCCACTTAAGAATAGTTTATGGTCTTTTTATAAGACTGTAATATATTCTTCAGTCTCTTTTACTGTGTAGGCTTGGCTGTAGCTCATCAAGGTATCTTTAAAATCTCACTGCTCAACACCTGATTGTTGGCAGCACAGAGCACGTTTCAGCTCATGGCAACAGCTGTTGCAAAAGCTCAATTTCCACTGAAATTTGGCTTCAAATCAATTCTGGTAACTTCTTTCAGCAACTTTAGTTCAAATAGTGGCCTGTTACTTACAATCTAAATTTTTCACAAGTGAGATGTATTTTTATATGCTTCAAATTTAGATTATGTTTAATTTGACAAGGGTTATCCTTCCCCAAGATTAGAGTTAGGTCAAATATGACTTTGAAAGTCGTGGGACAGAAGAAGATTTAAGCCTTTATATCCAAAATGTAGATCTTCAGTGCTTTCTTCATCAGCTTGGTCAAAACAGATCAAGTCTTGCTTGAAAATGTGCGTAACAGAGTGAAGCCAGGGAATGATCTAAAGTAATCCTGATTCATTCTCAGCCCAGCTGTCAGTCAGAAATGATGCATTTGTGAACAGGACTCTAATGTGAATGTTGTGGGCATTCCCAGAACATCTGTAACACACCGGTGGGATTTAGTCCCACACTGGTACACACTCCCAGCACGATGCAGGAGCACACAGCCTCCATTCCATACTTCAAAATCCAGGTTTAGTTCTTTCCTCTGCCCCTGGAAAATCAACGCCCACGTATCAAGCCATCCATTTGTGGCTTCTAACATTTCCATCAAGCCTGTCTGCATGCAGTAAATAAATGCCACCAGCTAAAGGAAAAGCTTTGTGCAGCTCCCAGCACTCAGAATGAGAGGATCTGAAGCAGCTCCCTCCAGGGTCAGCTCTTGTATTTCATAGTGATGGAATAAAATGCAGTTTCAGTCCTTCAGCCAGGAACTAGAACTCCAAGTCCTCCTCCTCGGAAGTGCCTGTGCTTCCCTTGCAACATATAGAAAGCAGAGCCACCTGTCTCAGAATCCCAAACCTCAGCCCAGGAGCAAGGTACATTCAGGTTCAGAAAGGTACATGGTGAGTCTTAGGTTATTTTTTGACTCTTACCCTTGCTCAGCACTTTCTGCCAATCAAGTTTCCTCAGGGGATTTTTTTGTTGGACAGGTGAAGACAGGACCATCAGAAATCATTTACTGAAAACCAGAGCATTGTTTCATGAAACAATTTTCCCCTCCCTCCCCCTCCAGGCTCAGGGTTGCGAGCTAATCAGATCAGCACAGGCTCAGTAATAATGAAATAGCTGTACCCATTTAAGCAGACATTTAAGAGTGCAGGACAAGGAGTGTGTTTGCTGCTCAGCAATTCTGCCACTGAGTAAGCAAAGCCTCTCCCCTGGGACAGTGGGTTCTCCTCAATTACCACATCAGCTGAAACAGCACTGAGCTCACAGCCTGCTCCACACTCCCCATGAAGCTGCCATGATCTTATTGTTTGTGTCTTCTTCTTTTTTGTTATTACAAAAACTTTGTAAAACTACTGCCTTTTCCAGCTAACCCTGAACAAATAAATGCAGATATCTCAATCTCTCCTTGCTTTCGAAAGACAACATCATGTATGTGTTTTGATGGATCACTGTAAAGTGATTTCATTTTTTGTGTCTATATATTAAGGCTTATGTGAGAACCATTTGCACAGGTTATTTTACAGTTTTAGGCTTTTGCTGTTCAAATAAAATATTGTGGAGAAGATGAGCCATCTGCACTCCACATTCAGAACCCCTTTATGGTGCATTGCAACTACCCTAAGAATTTGTTATTTCTTTCATTCTCTTCCTTGTCATAATTTATTTCACTCTTCTACACAATCACGTTAATAAATAAAGAATCTGGCATTATATGCACAACTACTGACTGGTGAGACATAACACAGAAAATAACAAATGGGACAATGAAAAACAAAATTTGAAATATATTTACACCAGAAGACCAGATAAACTTATTATGCTGGAACACACATTTTCTTTGTGAGGCTGATCTGATCTATTTCCTCTGAAAACTCACAGACAATGTAAGAAATAGTTGTTTTTAAGAAGAATTTAAGTCTGTAACTGTGGATAACAGCATACTTTTAAAAATGCCACTCCTGCAACACTAAAGCCTAAAACACCTTGCCAAAGCCTGCAAGCTCTATCATGCCATATTCTCCATAAATTTACATATTTAGGGTGAGATTTCCAAACTGCTGGACAAGGCAGAGTATGAAATTCCTACAGCTGTTGGGTACCCAAATAATGGAATTTTCCCATATTTTCAATCAAGCTCTTGGGCTCTTTGAAAGAACCAGCTCTGTGTATGAAATGAAGTTTAGGATGGAGCAGCTGCTGAAGGAGAACTTTGTTCTCTGCTGTCACCAGAATCAGGGAGCAGCTGATGAGAAGAACAAGAAGTGGCTCTCAGGCTTCTTTTTGCTGAGAGTTGCATTAAATTGAATGATGGATGGATGACCCAGGTCTGCACTAGCACAAAATTCCTGCCTTTCTTCAAAAAAACCCAAAAACCCAACCACTGTTGGAAAACTGACAACAAAAGGGAAAAACTGAAACAAGGAGGCCAGCAGAATAAATCTAGAGAACTCAACTACATCCATACAGTTGCCATAAAACTGACTCTAATTAGCTTTCAGTCCTCAAAAAAAACCAAAAACCAAATCCAAATCCAGAAAATCCCCTGCATCACCAAAAAGAACCTAAAACAAACCAAAAATCCACCATTATTTTACCTCAGGATCCATTTGCTGGTCTAGTTTTTAGTGATGAAATTCTATATAGGATAGAGGAAGAAATACTGGCATATCATAATTTAATTTCATTCCCTTTTAAAATATTTTTATTAATTTATTATTTTAAAATTGATTTTTTTACATATTTATATCTTTAATCCCAAGTCATATGCATAAAAAACACTGTGACTCTTGTTGGATGTTAGTTTATTTTCCTCCACATTTTAAATTCACTGAGACTTCTTTAGGCCTATTAAACAAGCAAATTCTTTTTGAAAAGAGTACAACAAGGCCGAGATGCAATAAATATAAGCACTTCAATATTTAAGTGAGGAAAATGAATTTCAGTGTGCTTTCAAATTGGTTTTCTTCAGTGCAGAGTTTCCTTATTTGTCCAAATAAAATGGATTTGACTGGGTGGCGGCTTTAAGGAGTTATGCAGCACTATTCAGTGGCTTTGTGAACTTGGGAAGGCATTATGAATAATGGATTTGCTGTGCTCCTAGACATGGAGCCACAACAAAAACAGTGTCATTTTGGAGGCTCTCTAACAAGCATCTGCTGGAGTGAAGAATAAAGAGCCAGGTCCCACCCACAGAAGCTACAGGTGCAGAATGTTTGTTCAGATCAGTGCCTGAACACAGAATGGGAAGGGCTGAACTCCCAGGGATGCCTCCCACCACTTTGATCTGCTACTTCCTCACCATTTTTAGATGATGCACCACCCCTGTTCTCCCCAAACAGAGCTGGAAAAGGGCTGGACTTCCCTTTGCCAACAGCTGGAGGAAGGAACAGATTAACTTGAAACAAGCACAAAATATAAGACTAACAATTTAATCTCCTTTCCTGGATGTGAACAGTTTGGTTTACATTCCTTTTTGTTCCAACTTTCCCTATTAACAGCCTGATTTGATATCACTATAATTACACTTGTCTAATCCCAAAATAAGTGTCATTGCATGAGAAGAGTATCCACTGTTCTCCAGGAAAAGAAAGGCCTTTGCAAGTCACTACTAAAATCTCCATCTGCAATAGCAAAGCTCAGGTTACAGTTGTTGAAGGTGCTGAATATGTAATCAAAGCACTGTCAAGCCATGACTGATAACCTGATATGGATCACTTAGAAGGCTGACACACTCAGAATTAGGTTTTCATCAACCCACAGAGCCAGCTGCTAACTTCACACCTAGTACTGCAGTGTACCCAAACCCTCATTTCAATCCCAACTTTCCAAAGGCAGCTAAGATCTGTATTACTATGAAACAAGCCCTGATATTTAAAAAAAAATCTAAAAAGGTATTTTAAAGGAGCAGAACGTAATTGCAGAAGATCACACAGAGTATTTTTACTTTTTTCTTTGAATTTCAGAGCAGGGGTATGAGTCTGACTACAGCTATGTTCCCAGTGTGGAGCAAACCCCCGTGCCCTTCATGCCACAGAAACACTCCACAACCGTCTGCTCTGTATTAAATAATTCACAAATTTTATTGACATTTTACTGCAGTCTCCATATTAAGATTCCATTATCTAGAATGTTTGTGTTGGTGACAGAAATATGCTTGAAAGAGACACTAAAATACAAAGAAATTCATTGAGTTTGCATCAAGTGGATAATTCCAATACATATTTAATAGGTTTCCCACAGACATATACGCCTTTGCAGGCTCTGAATTCAGTAAATAGATGCATAAAAATTGTCTTGCAGATGGTGAATTGACTCCTAGCTGGGAAAGATATTGGTCAGCCCAGAACGTGATCTTTGTGTGCTGATGTGTCTCAATTCACATCGGAAAACCTACAAATATTGAAGTGCAGAAGGGAAATTGTCAACATTTTTATTTGCTTCATCCTGATCCTCACTTTGATCAAAGGAAAACTCCCCCTTATTTTCCTGGGAAGTGTCAGAGTGGTCATGTCTGCTGTATTCACAGGCTTAACCACTTGGATCACGTGGGAACAGACCTCACAGCTCTCAGCCTGCTTGAGGATTTGGAGATGCGTCTCACAGAATAACCCACACAGGGCACCAAAGAAGCTCTGTTCCTTGTGTGAGGTCTGACCACTTAGGGATGTGTAAAGAGTGAGGACAGAAATGAGCCCCAAGTTTCTGAAAAATGCCACAGAGAAAAGAAATCACTATTGGGCTGGAAACACTACTTTTAGGAAGTACAAACACAATTCAGTGTCTTCCAACATCAAAGACCCAGGGCACTTTTTTGGTATGCAAGAATTAATTGTGAAAGGACTAAGATGTGACTTGTGTTCATTTTCCAGCTGAGGCTAACCACAGACAAACAGAGTTTACTCTAACAGGAAGCACAATTAGAGTTCCAGCACTTGGGAGAGAAAATAATCTTATGTAACATCTGAACCCTTAAAAGAAAACAATAAAAAGAAAATAAAGAAGAAAAATAAAACCCAAAGCATCAAACACAGACGTATCTGAAGACTGCCTGGAACCAGAGGACAAGAATTCAAAAAATTACAAGAGGAATTTACATGTATTAAGGCTTCCACTACAGCAGACTTTGACTTTGAAATCAAATGACCAAAACATCTCATTTCAGACCAGGAGACATCAGCAGCTAAAATAGTTCACATTCAGGTGGATATTTGGATATGCCTTTCAGAGTATTACTGCTTATGAATAGTAAGATGTGTTCCTGTTCTTTTTAGTTCACTGGGAGACAAGCAGGGAAATAATCTACAATTACCTCTTGTGCAGCACACAGGGATTTTGGGTGACAGTGCTCCACTGTGTCTTGGGTTGCAATATAGGATGTGACCAAAAGTATCTATTCTATCTGTTGTGACCAGGTGGAGCAGTGATCTTTATCTCCGCAGGAGATATTCTGCTAATGGGCCATCCATTGAAAAACCAGGTGGGGCAGTGTTCTTTATCTTTTTCACAACCCATCCTTCCTCCAAAAAGTTCTCTTCTGCTAATGGCCCATTGAGTCCCACTGTGGGACTGATAAAATTACTTCATCCCATTGGGAGATGCTCCAGCCAGGGGGAAGAGCCCAGCCTTTCCTACCTAGATAAAAACTGAGATTTTGGAACACCAAGGTAGCCTTTTCCCACTAGATCACAGAGGAAAACCGGATTTTTCCACATCATCACTGAATCTCTGGAGGGAAACTGCCCCTTTCTACAGGAGCACTGCTCCAACTGAACCACATCTGTCACTGCAGGAGGATGCAGCCACCATTTAATGGGACTGCTGCCAATACCCTGACTGATGGGTGTCAGTTTGTATTCTGGCTTTGTCAGGGTTTGGGGTTTGTTTCTTTGTAGTATTGTATTTCTATTTTAATTTCCCTACTAAAGAACTATTATTTCTAATTCCCAAATATCTTTGCCTGAGAACCCTTTAATTTCAAAATTATAATTATTTTGAGGGAGGGGGTTTACATTCTCCATTTCAAAGAGAGGCTTCTGCCTTTCTTAGCAGACACCTGTCCAAACCAGAACACACTGGGCTCGTGGATCACAGCCTGTGTGTGTAATATTTGCCCTAACTGGTACTGACAGGATATGGGAGGGATGATGAAGATACATCATTTTAATGAGCTGTTGTCTTTCCTGAGTTCTGCAATAATATCTGACAGTTTTCACTGCTCTATGAATTACTCTGTTGGTACAATTAATTTCTGGTTTGGTGGAGATACTGTAAGTCAGTATTTCTAGGAAAACAGCTTAGGTAAAGAAAAGCCTGCCAGTAATGAGTGACTGTAACATGAGGGAGGAAGAAAACAACTGGATAATGAGCCTGGATGTGGAGTGGAACATTATAATCTGATTTCAATTGTGCTGAGTGCCTGCAGTGCTGATCCTCTGCTTTGGAGTTCTGAATGTAGGACAGTGGAAACACCCTGTCAAGATCTGACTAACATTTTGCAGGTTTCCTGCACACTTGCAAATAAGACAAAGAATTCAACTTGCACATTGTCAAAGAGAGGAAGAACAGTGCCTGAGCTTCCTCCAGTGCACACAATCAGCTTCTGCACATGGTCAGCTGCTCTGGGTAGGATTTGGTGAAAGGAAGCCTCAGTTTTTCCTCCCTCATTCCTCCTGCTCCTGAAGTATCATGGGAATCAAGGAGGTGTTTGCACAAGTGAGGGATGCCAAGCACAAAGGTGTTTAAGTTCCAGAGGAGCACATTTCCTCACCAGCTCAAATAAAGCTTCCTGCTGTCCAACAGGAGCCTCCCTGCCAACTCCAGAGAATTTAGGCAATCTGGACTACAGGAGGTGAATTAGAACATAAAAAACCCCTAACAATTGCAGGTGATATAGTTTTTCCAAGACATACTAGATCCTGAAACAATGGAAGCAAGGAAACTTCTGAGATCAAAAAATGATACACCCTTTTATATAAATCAAATGCATCTTTCTCAACTACCTTTTCATAAAAGAAATACTATGTAGTTAACTATGGTCGAGTTCAGGTAAACCTACTTAGAAATATCTGCAGTACTCAGACATTTTAGAAAGGAGCTCCATTTTCAGTTTCAATTTTAAAAAAATAGAGTAGTAACTTGATTTTTCAGCCCCTCCATTAATCAAAACCTGTGCTGTGCAGCTCAAGACCAGTAGCATAAGTGAGAAAGGACTTACATTTCTGCGCATTCAATGCTTTAGGAAAAAAAGTTAAGCTATTCTGAATTAAAAAGATAAACTATCACTTTGATTACTGAAATCTTCAAATATTGCCTCCTTTGCACAGGCTAAATTCCCACAGAAGGTTCCAGTAAAAGCCAGAGAGCAAACAGATTTATCGAGACCAGTAGCCAACAGCCACCAGTACAAATATTTCAGGAGGAGTTACACCCAACTCCTGACACGTTTTACAGAGTAATTAATATTCACTTAAACTCTGTTTCTCCTGGATCTGTATTCCTACTGACAATCCAATACTGATTTTCATTCTTCTCACCCAGATGGAAGATGTGAATACAGCTAATCTTGACATATTTTTGATGTCCCCAAGGAATGGCAAGTCAGGGTTGTAATGATGGCATCAGTTGTAACTCATGGCCTCCAGTAAAGCCCTTCACCTCTATGTTTTCTTCCCCAGATGTAAATAATGCTATGGCTTGCCCAGCTTAGGCATTCCATGGCAATCAGCTAAGATTTTTCTGTCCTTTAGGTCCTGCAAATATGTGACCATAATAAACATTTCTCACTACTGATGCACCTTGCCTCATACTAAATCCACAATGTGATTTAAGTTTTACAACATGGAGTTCAAGCTACACTTCCTGTAAAGTTTTGTACTTTAAGCTTCATCTTATCCAGTGTGATGAAGATTTAGCCTTATTATTCCCTTAACTGAATAGCTCTGCTTTGAATATAATTTTTCCTTGATAATTCGCGTTTTCAAATTGATTTTTTACAATTGGCTCTCTGGGAATTATAACAATGAGATTTTACTTTCCTGATCCTGAAAAATGTGTTATGGAATTGTAGCATAATTATAAATTTGGAAACTTGGGCATAGGCCTGGTTTTGATTTGAAGGATTAATATCAGCTTGTCTCTCCAGTGCTCCTTGGAGAATTCCAAAGAGAATTCTCCTTTATCAAAATGGCAGGCATTTCCGGCTGTGCTGTCAGGAGGGACATTACAAACTACCCAAAAATGGTCCTTCCACATTTCCTCTGAGTTCTTCTACCTGCCTTCTAATTTCCTGGAGGACATTTGTCTTCTCTGAAAATAGATTAGCTCTACTTTTCCTGGAATCAATTAAACCTGGGATCTGGCCAGAAGAGCTTGTGGCTTGTGTCCCACTGAACAGCCAGTCAGACAAGTGTCACCTCAAATGGGATGTCTGCACAAGGATTGGCTACACACACTCATCCTGATTCAGAATGTGAAAATACAGCTCCATTTTGAAACTAGAAAATCCTTGGGTTCCTTCAGAGGTGATTTTTCAGGATCCTGATAAGGATGCGTTTGGTGTGGTGAAAAAACCCTACAAATCTGTGAGTAAATATTGCTTTTCAAAGCTGTTCATTGCTTAGGGGGAAAGGAAGAAAAAGAAACAGAGTATGAATGTCAAGGATGTCAGGAGAAGCTAGGCTAAACCCTGGGCTCTGATGATGCAAAGCAAAGAGTGTGACCAGTCCACTTGGCAACTCTAGCAATGTTAAATCATTACCTTAGGGAAACTAGAGAAAAATAAACAAAATACCTCAAAGTATAGCAGCAGTTTAAACTCAACCATGTCTTGCACTGCACACACTCATAGTGTAAATAACAACACAAAATAAATATTATAAATTAATAAAACAAATGCAGCGCCATCATTGCATGCTATTATTCCATGGTATCATTCCAAGGAAATGAAATAGCTGATGAGGGGCTTCTAATTAATTAAAATCCATCCCTGCTTGATTTCTTAAAATACTAACCCTAAATTTTCCAAAATTAAATGCTTCTTATGAGAAGAAATGAAATTATAAACAGCAGTTACCAAGTGGAGAGATAATGGGAGATAATTTTAATAGAGGCTTTATAGTAAAAGTAGGAATTATTTCTATAAACTAGTAATTAATGTCAGATACATCTGACATTTGGGCAAAGAAGTGAAAATGTCCGGTCTTGCAGAGAAGCAAAAGGTATCAACAATTTTGGTTTTGTATTATGGAAATAAGTAAAAAAATTAAATTAACACCCCATATTAACAGTAACAGGAAACTATCCTAGAGGTTGCACAGGAGAATTAAAAATAATCACATTAGTCACTTCAAAAATTTGCACCTGAAGAAAATGCACCTAATGGAGACTAGAAATTACTGAGGTAAACACGTGTTTTAAAATTTTAAAATAAAATTTGATCATGGGAGAAATTTCTGTGAGTAGACAAAAATCACCATGTTAATGGCAAAAATGTTAATTTCCATGTTAATGGAATTGGAAAACACATGAGTGATGGTTTATGGACAGCAACCAGAAATGGCTCCAATTCACAAACACTTCCTCGCCCTGGGCTCTGCTGCAGGACAGCACAACTGCATTTCTTGCTGGCCTAATTCCACATATTTTGTACTTCTGAAAGGAAGTAGAGAAAAATGGAGAACTGGTCTAATGAGTGCAGAATGGATCATCTGGAGAAAACCAATCCTGACTGTTCTGACTGCTGCAAACAATTTCTCAAGCTCAAAGCATAAATAACAATGTTTGCATTTAGCATTGGGTGTAGAGCATATGTCTGCAAAGCTCCAAAACTGCCTGTGTTTACATGAGATATATGATGCTCAGCTTGATTTGCATATCAGAGATCAGGCTGTAAATCTCTGATGATATTTACTACTGGATAATTGAAATTAATCCTGCCAAAATGACTTTGACAGTGCTGAATTTATGGTGAGAGAAAAAAAAAACCCTGTAATTGTCTGCTGCTCCAGAACATGACTGGCTGTGAATTTTCAACCTGAGCTATGCTGCTGAATAAACTCCTGGCCACAAATTATAAAGGTCTTCCTTTCTTCTCCAACTTCCTATTTTCATAATCGAAGAAGTGGGGATAATTTTGAAGGTAGCAGATATGTCCCTGTTTTACTGTTTAGCTTTGGTTTAATTTTTTCTAGCCATGGCAGACACATGAGTTAGCTTTCTTCCCTGCAATCCCTGTCCCAATATGACACCTTTTTCTTTTTCATTTCCTTTAAAAGCAGCCAATTCTCCCAGCAGAAAGCATCAGGAAGTTCCAACACCAGATTTCCCTCAAGTCCTTCAGTAAGTCAGATCATGGCTGTCTCAGCTTGTGTCTGTGTTTCCAGGGAAAAGGGAAGGGGTTTGGATTTTTGTTTCTTTGCTTTCTGTGTGATTTCTTAAACTCAGCTTGTATCCTTAAATAGAAGACACATAAGTTGTCCAGAAGAACATAGTTTACTACAAAGCTACCTCACATTATCCTCCTGGTAGGAATGTCATTTGTGACTAGATATATGATTGAAACTTTGAGTAGACAAAAAAGAAAAGCATTTGTGAATAATAAAAACCCCCAAACAAACAAAAACCCCAGCAGCAATTTCACATTATAAGAAAATAAAATTCAAATGTTTAGTAGGCAGAGCTTACTCATCATTGACAAAGAATTATGTAATTTATTAAAACTGCTGGCAAGCTTTTCCTAGTCAAGAGATCTTATATTTTTCATCTTATATTCTTTGGACTTCAATAAGGGCTTTGATGATTGTAAATTGCACCTTGGATTTTGGTGCTAAAAGATAGCAAAGAACCTCCCCAATTTCTTAACACCAAGTTTATAACTACAGAGAATGCTGTATACTTTCCAAAAGCAACATTTATAGAAAAGTATGTTCCTAATGTACAAAAGTGGCTTTTTTGAAACTTGGAAATAAAAAGACAACTGTCAGTCACTAGAGAAATGGATGTATTTTAATTTGTAGCATTTAAAACACACCTCTTTCAGGGAGGTAGCAGATAACTCTGATATCCTTCTTGTTTTTCCTTCCCTACAATCTGCTGCTTTCCAGGCCCATTCAATTTGAAAGCAGGCATCCATGCAAGTATGTAATATTAAGGAAGAAAGACAGCTTGAGATGTATCTATATAGAATCTTAATTCCTTGTCAGTGGAAAGAATAAAACCATTTGATTAACACTGATTATTACCCTCCCACAAGAATGTTATCTTGGGCTGTGTCCCCTGCTCAGAGCTTGTGGCACCTGGAGAGGGATAATGCTGATGATGGCACCTGGATTGTGGGGATGGGGACAAAAAAAACTTTGTGAGCATCATAAACCATGGGAGGCCTGCTCAGTGTCCCTGTTGTCACCCAGGCTGTCAGGGAGGCTGAAGAAGGGCTGTGGTGCTCACACTGGAGGGCTCCAGGCTGGTGGCAGATTTGCAGGGACACCCTGGGAACAGCTGGGATCAGTGCTCACAGCAACCAGCACTGCTGAGCCCAAACTCACTGCAGGCTCTGTTGCAGAGCAGCTCCAAATGTAGCAGCAGCAATTCAACAACCCAATGGAAACCACCAGCTCATCCATCTGTCCGTAGGCTTCCCTAATTTCCAAATCTCGCCCTACATCCTGCACAGGCTGATTTTTCACTTGAATGAGCCAACCTGGGCAAAGTGTTCTGCAGAACCAGGATGGCTTAAGATTGAAACAGCCATATCTTGTCATCAAACCTTTATTAGAGAAGCTCTTCAAAGTGTGGCATTTCTGCACAGCTCTCATTTCATACCAAGTGCCTACACCACATACAACTCTACAAACTCATCTGAACTGACCACAGCAGAACTCACCTGGTTTTGCACTGAGGAAATGCAGCAGCACCCAGCACATGGCTTTTACTAGGAACACATCAAAAACCCAGCAGTGAGGACTCCCGTAGGGGATTTCTTTTTTTCATACTCTGAATACACCTTATTTTCATCAGGCTATGTCACGTTTTTATACCATTTCCTGCTGCCTGTAGCCACTGAGATTTTGCATAATTGTTGATGTTTCAATGATTCTGCATGGATAGTCAGCCTTTTACATCATGGCTGGGATATTACTCTTATTTTCATAGGCAAAGCCCAGCTCAGATAGACTGGAGGCAGAAATGGGAGCTGCTGATGAGTGTCAGTGGGAGGCACCATGGGTTGGTGGTGAAGGTTTGCTTTGATTCCTCTGACAACAAAAGCTTCCTCAGTAGAGAAAGCATTTTCAACTGTCTAAACAAAACCTTCGTCTATGCAAATTCAAACCCATTCTGACATAAAATTAAAGCTATTGTTAGTATTATTTCTTAAAGGTCATGAATATATCATAAAAGATGATCAAAGCATTAGAGATATACAACAGGTTAAGAAAAGAGGCAACAATGCATTCGATTTTTGCTGGTTTCATTTCTAAGGAAAACACTGACCATTAATGCTTATTGCTGATAATAATGGTGGAGGCATCATCAGTTCTGAGCCCTGGCTGACCATTTCTATTATAATAACCACCTCTCAGCTGCCTTGAACTTAAAAAAACCCACAAAAACAAATTTAACTAGTTTTGGTTGTTTTTTTCCCCAAAATAATTTCGAATAATCCACAAAAGAATAGGTATTTGAAAACAATATTTTAAATATCATTTAATGCTTCCTCAATTCATGGTTTGAAAGTAAGATTGGAAATCCAATACTGACAGAGATTTAATTAACTCTCAGTGGTATCTGGATGAATTGCAACAGTTTGAAAAGTTTCCAGTAAGGGCTCACTGCAACTGCAGGAGACTGGGAGGGATTTAGGAAAAAGGAACAAAAGAAGAAATTTTCCCTTACTTTTTCAGTGAAGCTTCTTCCCCTGCAGTGGCCAACAATCCTGAAGGGGTATTTTATCTCATTCAAATGCAAAGGAAGTAAAAGATTGATAGGAAATGGAAAAATCCATTAGGACTAGATAATAAAGAACCAGGGAAAAGAGCACTAAGACTGGAAACTTCTCTGTGGCCTGATGACATGCAGCTGTTAAAAATCACACCTAGTACAGTACAGTAATTCAGGAGTCTAGTTTGGAAAGGAGGTAGTTTGGAAAGAGATAAATTCAGTCCATTTCTTTAAGGTGTAAGTTAATCAAAACTGAAGACAACTGGAGAGAGTTAAGGAACTAATAATTAATTGGTAAGCACAAATACACTGATATTCTAAAAGCACCTTCATAAAAATGCATTTGCCTGGATAATAAAGAAAGTATCCGTGGATTTATTAATCAAGAGTCACCTTGCTGAAACACAGATAATGACTAAAATAAATTTCCACTTGGCTAACCTTAAAGTGTGCTGTGTACTTATGAGCTTGAAACAGTAAATAGAAAACTTTCTGAAAGTTTTATTCAGTCACTGTCTTGGGTTACAATACAGGTGGTGACCAAAAGTTTGTATTCTATCACCATCTGCTGAGACTAAGTAGAGCAGTGATCCTTATCTCTGCAGGAGATATCCTCTGCTAATGGGCCAGGTGTTTAAAAACCAGGTGGGGCAGTGTTCTTTATCTTTTCCACAACCCACCCCTCCTCCAGGGAGATAGCTCCTGTTAATGGGCCATTGAGTCCCACTGCATGACTGATAAAATTACATCATCCCATTGGGAGATGCTCCAGCCAGGGGGAAGAGCCAAACATTTCCTACCTAGATAAAATCTGAGATTTGGAACACAAAGGCAGCCTTTCTCCACTGGATTCCAGAGGAAAACCAGATCTTTCCACATCATCACTGAATCTCTGGAGGGAAACTGCACCTTCTACAGCAGCACTGCTTCAACTGAACCACATCTGTCACTGCAGGAGGATGCAGCCACCATTTAATGGGACTGCTACCAACACCCTGACTGACTGATGGGGTGTCAGGTTGAATTCTGACTCTGTCAGTGTTTAGGGTTTGCTCTCTGTAGTACTGTATTTCTATTTTAATTTCCTAACAGTAAAGAACTGTTATTTCTAATTCCCTTATCTTTGCCTGAGAGCTCCTTAATTTCAAAATTATAATTCGCAGGGAGGGGGTTTACATTGTCCATTTCAAAGAGAGTCTTCTGCCTTTCTTAGCAGACACCTGTCCTCCAAACCAGGACAGTTATTTATTCAAATAACATATTGAATAAAAGTTACGAAAAGTTACGAGCTCTTACCTTAAAAAAAATAAAAAAGAAAGCTAGCAGAGAAGAATAACAGATGCCAAGCATAAGCAAATACTTTCTTTTTGGCACTATGTTAACTTAAGTCCTTCCTAGCTCCTTTATCTAGTAAATCCCACCAGAGGCTGATTTTTCCAGCACTGCCTTTGCCTTCCCTCTGTTCTCCGAGCAAATTCCACAGATCGATGGGGAGCTAAAACACAACTGGTTATTATTGAAGCTATTAATTAATGAACACAGAGCCTCCATACCTGTTAACATCCCAGATCTTGCCAGTGCCATCCATGGAGGCAGAAGCCACGAAGTCCCCGCAGGAGTGCCAGGAGCAGCCGAGCACGGCGCGGGAATGGCCCTGCAGGGTCAGGATGCAGCCACGCCTCGACAGGTCCCAGATCCTCACCGTGGTGTCCCCGCTCGATGTCACCAGCTGGGTGCCACTGCTCAAGGGATAAAAACAGCTCTGAGCCAATAGAGAGGAGAAATGGTCCAACAAAATAATCCAACTCTCTTTACAAAGGCAGGGGAAGTTGCAATTGCTGATTTTGCCTTAAAATATATATGAGCAAAAATGATCTTTGGAAATGTTCAAACTGAGGGAGCTGGGGTTGTTCAGCCTGGAGAAAAGGAGACTCAGGGATGACCTTATCACTCTCTACAATTCCCTGAAAGGTGGCTGTGCTCAGGTGGGGTTGGTCTCTTCTTCAGACAGCGCTGACAGAACCAGAGGATGCAGTCTCAGGCTGTGCCAAGGGAAATATAGGTTGGATGTTAGGAAAAAGTGATAAAGTACTGGAATTGTCTGCCCAGGGAGGTGGTGGAGTAACCTGGATGTGTATTAAAAAAGACTGGATGTGGCACTCAGTGCCATGGTTTAGTTGAGGTGTTAGGACATGGGTTGGACTCAATGATCTTGAAGGTATCTTCCAACCCAGCGATTCTGTGTGAATGTTTTTACTGTGCAGTTTTCTGACATGTTATAGATGAAGTGGCCACGTGTTAATACACTATCAAAAGAAAGGGAGATTGGAAGGAGCTATCCTCCACAGTAAAGTAAATAGGTCTTTCAAATAAATTCCTACTTTTTGTAGCTTAATTATGAGTCCATCAGTAAAAATGCATAAGCCTAGAGGACTGCTTTCAAAATAGAATAAGACAGATTCAGGGAGAATATTTTGTTATTTTCCAAATTCATACCATTTTCAACATATATTTATTCTTTCAAAGCACCCCAGTTTTATTGTTTTAACTCTGTATAAACACTTCAACACATTCACCATCTCTTGGGGTCATTGCTACATTACATAAATGAAAACTACAGAGTTCATCTCAGATTTTTTTAGCCAAACCTCAGATATAAATGAGTATAATTCTGTTTTACTTTAAGCATGGACATATGGCTTCAGACTAAGAGTCCATCTGTAACATTTTATATAACTAGTAGGGCATTCTTAATAAAATAATGAGAAAAACTATGTGGAATGATTATCTTATTAAACTCTCCAAGACCTACCCTGTGGCTCAGGATTTCTTTGTGCTTAAGAATCCATGGATTTTTTTTTCCCTATGAGTAATTGATTTTTGAACATATGTAAACCTTTGGCACACGCAATCTCTTATGTCAATGAATTCCAAAATTTAATTATGCCTTGTGTGAAAAGCTCTTCTGGGGTCTTAAATACCTTATTTCATTTTGTTTCATGCTTCTAATTCTGCTGCTGTGATTAAAAGCAAACAGTGAGTGCACCTCCACCACATCTGTGTGCCACCAGCTATGGTGGGACAGGGCCCTGTCCTGTTCCCCTGACAGAACAAAGACTCTGACTCATTCCTTGTGCAGATTCCTGCCCTTGGAGCTGATTTCCCATCCTTTGCAGCTGAAAGGCAAAGAATAGGTACCCAAGGAAGGTACACAAGGGTGCTGTTTCCTGATTTATTCTGTGTTCTTTCCATTTAGTTACCATTTTTGGCACTGCTGTACAGAAATTTTCAGCAAACTGACCAGGGTGGCTCTGAGATCTCCTTCCTGAGTACTGATAATTAGACACATTTTTACCTATTATTTATTCTTATCTTAGGATCATTTCTTCCTAGGTGCATTACTTTGTGTTCACCTGCACTGATTTTCAGCTGCTGCTTCACCATCAAGTCAATTGTTGACATGGGAATAATTTCCTGCAATTCTTCACATGCTCCTTTTCACTGCCCTGGCTAATTAGCAAACTCACCCACCTTACTCCCTTTCCCCAATTTCCAAGATCATTTTAAGAACTTAGGTTCTAACAAAGATCCCTGAGGGACTCAAATTAATTCCTCCATTCTGAAAGTGGCATTTGATTCTCATCCTTTCACCAGTTTTTAAGCTCATGAAATAAATTTCCTTTTTATTCAGGACAGTTCTGCTTCCTTGAGAATTTTTGTGAAATGACCTCAAGAAGAAATTGCTGAAAATCCAAGTATAGGAAATTCATGAACCTCCCTTGCTCAAGTGCTCAATAAGCCCTTCAGAGAATTCCCAACTGATTTCTGAAGTTTAATTTCCAAAGCCATGCTCACAGCTCCCAAGGCTTCACTGCCATAAATGTATCCATGTATCCTGTAATTTGGCTCTTCAATATAATTCCTATCAAGATATGAAAATTACATCAATCCATCTGGAATACTTTCATCCCAAAATCTTTTAAAATATTGGAAAAAGTTAATGCAGCCCTCTCAGGAATAACAGAGGTTTTCATTTTCTAAGCAAAAAAATTTGTTTCAATTGTTTTCATACTAAACAAAAACAAGAAATCAGGAGAAATGTTTGGGGATTATACACAAAAGCCAGGTAAAAAGTAGTTACGCTGTAGGTTTTCAGACCAATTTCTGCAATTATTTGAGCAACATCAGTAAGATGACCTTGCCCTTAGGATCCAATAAACTCTTTTATTTGAATAATGGCAAAGGTCCTATCTCAGGCAGTGGAAATCCTTCTTCTAAATCTGTGAATATAAAATTGTGGGAACTGAAAACAGCTCAAGGGTTGATCCTGAGCACTGTTGTAAAACTCTAAGAATACACTCAGAGATATTTAATTCACTGCTGCAGTTTATTAAAAAAAAAGGTCTGGGACCTGTGGTGTCAACCCTTTTATGTTCTATTCTCCCTTTCCTCCTTTTCCAATAGGTATCTACTGAATTGCTTGGTAAAAGTAGCTGCTAGGACAGCCTGAAATATGTGCATCATTTACCTGATAGATCTTAAGGGAGAACTTGCCACTATGAAAGATCACCTACCCAAGATTTTGACTATTTTTAACACTTGAGATTTAAGTTGCTATTTTTTGTGAAAATATCATTACAATATTCATTAAGGCAGTTACACCCCCATGCCTAAGACAAAGCTCTGAGAGATTAATCTCTCAACATTTCTTTATAATGTTGCACAGGAATAGTCCTGAAGCTTTTGTCACATAAACCAGAGCATAAAGGCTTGACGTCTGAGTAGGGGTTTGGAGGAGACCCTAATTTTGTGGAGCTGTCAGGAATAAATGTGCTTTTGTTAACGAAACACTTTCAGTTTTAATAAGCCAGATCTCAGCTCTGGAGACAGCTAAAATTAGAGAAATGACAAATTGTCATAGCCCTTATACATTTATAAAATAAGAGCTTAAAAAAAATTTAGAGTCAGGTAGAAAGTGGGACTGATGAAATCTGCAATTCATTCAGAGGGAAACATGCACTGCCACTGTTGTGAATCACAAAAAGAGATTTGTGGCTTATGCATTTTTTAATATATAATCCCCAAAAGGCTACACGAAGAACCGGTTCCTTAGGCTGAATTTCAAGAATTCACCATCCAGGCAGCAATGAAAATCTTTCAGAAAACAGATGTGAGCAGGAAGGTAGTTCAAATGGATTCAATTTGGCAATCTGCAACAGAGGAAGGAGTTACAAGTGAAGTTTAGCACTGCTTACAGGTCAAAGGAGAAAAAATAGTGGAGATTGGAAGAAAAAGTGCAGCAGGAAGTTTTGAGGGACAGACTGACAGTGGAAGTAAGGACAAAAATACTCAGGAACAGAGAGACCCAATGCCCCCAGCCCCCTGCAACTATTCCCCAAATATTCCCAGTGCATAAAAAAGCATCAGGTCATGGAAGTACAGGGATCTGTGGTTATCCATGCAGGAACTTAACCCCAGCATTTCTGGGAATGACAAGTGGTGCTGGTGGGAATGATGGCAGTCAGGGGCTGCATTCTGTGCTCAGGAAACCCTCAGCACACACCAAGACTCAGACCAGACACTCAGAATGAACAGCAAAGTGCTGTGTCAAGACAAGTCAGACACCTAAATCAAAATGCTGCTATTAGGAAAGAGCCCTATCTACTTAATAGCTGATCAATAATGACACAATGCCTCTGATGTGCAGCATTTTTCAGTCCTGGGAGATAAAAAGAAACACTGCAGATTTTGAGGCAATGTTTTCTTACCCAGGGATACAACATTTTTGCACCCAGCTATTTTTCCTTATTCTTGTAAGAATGTGGAGAGAAGAAATAAATGTATCAGAAACAGCAGCTCTTTTTATGATTTAGGCCATCTATGGTAGACACATGGTTCTCTATCATATGACTGATTAAAAAAAAAATACACGTTGATTTTGATATTAAAAACATATAAAAATATGACATGAGAACCTCAGCCTTAGCTCTCAGCAGCTATATACATAAACTCCATTTGAATTTAAGACTGATCACTAACAGGGAAAGCTCAAAAAATCCTGTGCAGGGTGCATATATATAATTCAAAAAAGAATAAAACACTTTGTTTTTTTAACAAATAGGTACAAGAACTACGCAAAATATTAGGAGACAAGAAAAAGTTCTGTCCCTTCAAATGAATTCACATATGTGCAAATAATTTTGCCAACTTTTAGAAAAGTGGTGTTTTTGTACAGAAGCAGCACCTCTGTGCATGGTGCTGTGTGGATCCCAAACAGATGGGTTTGTATGGTCTTGTGTGGCTGGCTTTTGGGGGGTTTTTCTGCTGATACTTTCTAGCAGACCAAAGGACTAGGTGGATGAAACATGCCTGTATTGACTGAAATTTTTGTATAGAAGAATCTTTCCAAAACTCCAGGCAATGGAGAGCCCATGGCACACAGAAGCCTTGTCTTGCCCCTATGGACAGACCATTTTTAAAAACATGAAATGCACATAAAATTCCACTTTCCAGCTGATTGCTGGTATTCCTAACAGCTACTGTAAAACTGCCCTTCCTGGAACAGAGTGGAAAAAACTTTGGAAATATTAACTCCACCTTCCACAAAAAGGGATGGAACAAAAACTTCTCATGCCTTAAAATCTCTCCTCCCCCATATTCCAAACACACACTCACATTTCCTTTCATTACACTTTCCTGCTCCTTCCAGCTTCACTGCTCTCACTACAAAGACACCTCTCCATTAACACTTCCCAAGTTGTAGACACATTCATAATTAAGGCTCATCCTCAGCAACAACATGAGCCTTTGGCACAGAGTCACTCCACAGCATTTCAGGAGGCTGAAATGCTTCTGTGGAATGCCAGGCAAGTGAAGGCATGAGCTACAGCAGAAGTGCTCCCCTGAAAATGTGTCACTCCTAGAATAGAATAGAATAGAATAGAATAGAATAGAATAGAATAGAATAGAATAGAATAATGAATAAAATAAGATAGCATATAATAGAAATGACAAATAATCAATATAATATAATTAATAATATATATAATGCAATATAATAAATACTGCTCCTTGCTTCAAATATTTCTGGACTTAGATCTGGACCTCAGGCTGCTCCAGGGGATTACTCAGGTTCTTTCTGAATACCCTGTGGCCTATAAGAGTTCTCAAAGCAAAACTAAGCCAAACACAACTTGGGTTCAAGTTTTTTGTCCTAAAAAAGCTGCACTGAGAGGCAGCATCTGACTGGAACTTAAACAATACAACATCAGCAACACAAGAGCAAATTTCCAACATACAGCCCAAAACATTACAGGGGTAAGAGTCTTTCTCTATGACAGTTTAAAAAAACCTTCAAAAATCAATATCCCAATCAGTTAATTGGGAAAATGGTGTCTCTTCTATTTACCTCTGCTCATGAAATTATTCTAAAGCAAAATTCTAAAAGTCTCTATGTTATTTGCAATATCAGCACAGGTTGACAGCAGGCACAGTAAAGAAACTGCAAATACTGCTGAAGTTTACTTGAATTTTGGTGACATTTTCTGCTAGGTCAAAGAGGAAAGATAAAGAAAGAAAATGCTTTGGAAAAAACAAAGTTATTCCATGAAGAATAACTAATTCCATTCAGAACTAATGAACAATGAATCCCTATGGAAATATCTTTTGCCTACTTCCTTTATCATCTTAGATGTTGATAAAATAAATATATAAGAAATTTATGGATCCTTTGGACTTCTTTATACTTCTTTAGTCTTGCAATTTTTTGTCAGAATTACCCTGTGAGTTAAAAGTAACCAGAGAGAGTGGAAGAGAGCATTAGGAACATGTGCAAGGGAGTTGGGGGAAATACATCCTTGTAAACCTAATTTACTTGGAAACAAGGTTAAAACCAGGGATCCACACAACTACACTTAGGAAAGCAGACATCTACTAAAGGAGTGCCACTTTTGGTTATGAGAGCTGTATTTAAACACTCCATTTCCCAGCTGCTGCTGAAAACAATGTAAGGGATGGAAATGCCAAACATCAGTTCAGCTCTGTAGTCACTGCAACTCTCCTTTATTCTCCTGCTTTGTCACTGCCCTCATTTTCCTCTCCCCAGAGAAGGTGAAAATTGGGATGAATTTAAAAAACGTTGGAGTCAATTTACTCTTTAAAAAGTTCCCATTAAAATGATTGAAAAGACAATGGGTGATTTTCTGCCTCACCAGGCAGGATGCTCGCACAGTTCTTCTATAAAGGATGATGTGGATCCAGCTCTCTGCAGGTCCAAAGGAAGATGGGACAAAGATTTGGAAGAGGATTACATGGAAACAGCATCTGACTCAAGAATCTCTAAAATAAGGAGTCCAGGGGACTACTAACACCAAACCTCACAAATGCCTTTCCTATACTTAGCCATTCTGAGGCATCCCCTGGTACTCACTGCTGGGAACAGGATGATGGTCCAGAAAAATCTGGCATGGGGAACCATCCTTATGTTCTTAGTCTGTGCTTGAACAAAACACTCAACAGCAAAGGTTTTGTTTCTAAGATTTTGTAACCTTGAAACACACTTGAGATATAGTTCACTTCTTTGTTGCTGGAGTTCTGAGACTCATTAATTATTTACAGTGACACTTCTTATTAAGAACCCCTAGGTTTTTTTAAAATCTATGGTTCATTTTGGGTGTTGCTTTAATTATCCTGGTGGTCAATGTGTCTAAGGCACATTTTATGCAGTAATTGTAATATGCTTCATCCTTCAGAATAATCTTAAGCCAAATTTTACTCACTTTATTAATAGACATGAAATGTCTTTTTACAGAAGGTGAATGTCAGAATGCTCAGCAGCAGAGATACAAAAATACCTCTTCCCATTTATCATCAAAGGTGAGGAGGAAATAAAATTAAATTTCAAAAATACAAAATCAATTATAAACAGACTTTCTACAAGCCAAGGAAACCATTCCAAAGGCAGGAAGCATGGCAGTAACCAGCAGATGGTGCATGGCACATGGGCACATGGCTTTTTGTCCAGGAAGGCAAACAAAACAATCCTGCAAAATCCTTTGCCGTAAGGCCATTGGCTGGAAATTCTCACAATCCTGTCAATGTGTACCCTGCCAAGTGCAAAACTTGAGGCAATTTTTCACTCTGCATTGCATAACTGGGAGATCTTTCTGTGATATTTCTTGCTCCTACATTGACCTGCGCCAGAAGCATTTCCCCTCGTGCTCCCTGTGGCAGCTGGCTGTGACAGCAAGGGCAGACAGGAGAGCAAGGCTCTGGCTCCAAACTGCTTCTGGATAGACAGACAGCAGGACTAGGCATCACAAAAGCAGCAAACTTTTGTTTCAGTGAAGTTCACCTTCTCCACAAAAACTTCCTTGAGGCTACTTCCCACTTCAAGAGTGACAGTTTCAAATTTAACATTTAATTACAGCATGCTCCTAACTACCAGGAAGAGTCCTGGTATGGGATGTGTGAACTCTAAAGTAATAAATTCATGCCATTTATTAACAACTTGCAACTCGGCAAGTCCTTCATCCTTTAAAGCATCTTTCCTTTCTGACCTGAGTGCTGGTAGCAGAAGCTGCTGTGTCTGACCACACACACCCCCAGAGAAATCCTGTTTCACCTTTCCCACTGCTCTACCCTGCACATCTTCCTGTGCCCAAGTACTCTTTTTTCCAAACACAGCCTATAGTTCCACATTCAGGATCATTATCATGACTTTGTTAGCATGGCTTTTTGTTACAATTTTTTTTTTCCAGATTGCTCCAATGCAAGTTACAAACCACACAGACACCACTCAGGCCTGTCCCATTTCAAACTCAGTAGTTGAGCTTGGTATCACCCAAAAAATATTGAGTGTAGTCCCATTCACTACAGGCTAGACTCTTGGATGTATAAAAAATGGCTTAGCTGCCACCCAATATCATGTAATCAGAGGTGGTTAAATGAAAATCTAAAATAATTTAGGTGCCTGGTAGAAGGCAGCTTTCAGTACATGTAAAATTGGCTTTTAGGAGGCTTGGGAAGCACACCAGGTAAGGAATAAAAAATAAAAAGACCAAAGATAAACCAGTTACAATACTTGGAGATTAGATGTAGCAAAATAATGTGACAGCAAGACAGCAGGCACTACACAATGCAGGGCTCTAGGCAAAAATTAGACAGTAATGAATTCCCTTTTTACAATTATTTGGCATTTAAAAAAGATGCCTTTTCTAAAAGCTTCCTGCCAATGCACTTCTAGCATCCCACAGCAAAATCAGACACCTCTGTAGCAAGAGGTAGGAGAATTCTGGCCTCCAGCTGGAAGCAGGGAGCTTGTGAGTGGTATCTCCAACAATTATGAAGTCCTCTTATGCTAAAGGCAAACAGTGTTCCTGGGTCCAGTTGTGCCACCTTCCTCTACTGCCAAGTGAATTTTTCTCCATTAACTTCAGAAGAAATAACTGTTTTACCTGAAATCAATTATAATGAGTAAACACTGCAAAACTACCACATTTTCCAGAAATTAGATCTATTCTGTACCATTCCAACACTTGCTCTAAAACAATCCAGTGTAAGTTAAAGCCTTTCTGTACACTGTTAAATTTTTAAAATAATGTATTTAGCCCACATAAAATCATGCATAGTATTAATCAATATCCATGACATATATTAAACAGTGTGATACTTCATCTCAACACCCATCTCAACCAGTCACTCCACTGGAATGACTCCAAACCCTCAAATTGTAATGAAGGGCTGTTGAAGTAGGGAAAAATGTAGTTTGGAAGGAGTTCAGATACATGAATTGCATGTACAGAATAGATTTATGACCTATATTAACAGCAATAATCCTGTGTCTCGGTTCCTCTGAAATGCAAAGTTGTGGCTCAGTCGTTTTAAATCCATTATCATCCCCCAAAGGTGGTCCAGTGATGTCTAATCACAATCAATAGCCACTAATGAACCACAGCCATTAATCCCATTTGCATGTTTGTACAAAGCATCATTTTTAAGCTGCATATTCATATGCAGAGAGAGTTCTGTAAGTCCACAAAGATGTTACAGCCGGTGGAAAGTTCTGCACTGGGATTTGAACATTCCCAGGCCCCTGAAAGGAGATTTAATTCACTCTGTGTAATGATTCTGTAGTGAAGGCCAAGAAAACACACAGGACAGTGCAGGAGCCCAGTGTTTGTACTTGGGGCAGGTGATTATCTCACCGAGCCATGCCCTGGGGATCCAGGGACACAGCTTGAGGACAGGGAGTGAGTTAATGGAGACAGTGATCAATAACAATCTAACTCCAAGAGTGGAGAAGGAATGGAAATGCTGAACATGAGCAGAATCCTGGGCTAACACCAGAGAAAGCAGAATAGCAATGTGAACAGAAATCTGCACTCTTTCTCTGAAAGGCCTTGCATGAGAACTGAACTTTCATCCACGAGGCCATCCAGCCTAAACACTCAAGAGGGGGACACCAGAAAACCGTTCAAACACAATAATCCTCATAGGTAATCTAATCCATGGACACAAACACTGTGGTCTTCTTGATTTACCAAAATATGAGTACTGGTCTAATACTGATACTCAACTGTGACAGACAATAGACTCTCTAACAATTTAAAGTTAGAAAGGGTATGTTTATTCAGCACTGGGCAG
>VRYO01002326.1:3046986-3071316 GCA_009812075.1 Sialia sialis
AATTGACAGGCAATCAATTATTTAAGTTTCAGGTAACTATCTCAAGCCCAGTTTGTTCTAACTTTTAACTAAAACCCTAATTTCTTTAAGATTAGTGTTTAATTCTCCCTCTGTTCCCCTTTTGTTTTATATACACACTACTCAGACATAAAGGCAAAATCTACCACAAAATAAGGACTGAGTTCCACATCCCTTAGCAGTCAAACCAGTCAGTCCTCATGCTCATTCCCAGCTGGGCAACTTCTCCTGCTACCTGTGCTACTGCAAATGTTTTGTACCTGGAATTCCCCAAATTACTGCAGCCACACAGCTTGAAGGGAAGCACAGAAACACAATAAATGTCTGTGCAATTCATACAATTCATACCTGGAGTTTGTGCTCCAGACAAAGTCTTGTAAACACTCTAAATATTTGGGAGTTATTTCCAATTCAAATATCTTAAGATACTGCCTCAATTGAATTGCCATTCTCTAGTCAACTCTAACACTAATGTTTGTTATTTTAACAGCTGCACTTTAGGAAAGGCTCATTTTAACAATATTACAAACACAGATATCTCCTTAGCCACTCCACTAGAACCCTTGCAGCAGACCTGAGGGAAAATACAACTGCCTTTATTGCACAGAAGAAAGCGATAATGAAGCGAGGATGTTAAAGGCATCGAGATGATAATTGCACTCAGAGAAACATAACACAAGAGATTCTATTAAGAGAGATGTTTTGACGTGCACAACAACTCTGAACAGAGTGAGAGCAACACATCCAGGATCAGAGCAGTGAACTGAGACTTTCCAGCCCTAGAGAAATGGAAATCCCTCTGCAACTCAGCTCCTCAGCACAAAATGCTGATGAAGCCAGAAGAAAACCTCAACTGCTCAAAATCTGAACTCACCAAAGTGAACAACAGTATTTTCTCACAGCCTAAATAAATGAGCAGAAAAATTGAACTGCTTCTGGTGACTCCCAGGCAGCAAGAGCTGCATGAATTGAAAATCAGGCAGATGTGCAGAAAAAGAAACCAAGACCTCAGTGTAGAGCAGGCAAATTTCTGCAAAACTTTCAGAGAACACACTCATGGCTTCACTGAAGCTGAACTAATAGATTTAGAAATATCCCATTTTGATACTCTATAAAGGATTTCAACTGCCTATTCCTCCACCCTTTCTCTATCAAAGTGGTTATCATATGGAAACTTCTTCTTTCTTTCAAGTAAACACCAAATCTAATTACCCATGCAGTTGATCAGAAAGTTTCCTTGCAATTTCTAAGTCAAAACAATTACATCAAAATGGTGATTCTTAATAACTAAATAAAGTTTTGTCAGAAAGAGAAAGATTAAACTTGACATCTGTTTTGTGAAATTGATAATCACAGTGTCTTTTAAATGTAACATCAGATTGGTTTAAAGCCCCTCAAATTAAATATGTCTGTTTTCAGGTCTAAAATTCAGATAACGGGAGAATGTAGCATACAAGATCATCACTAAAGAAAAATAACATCATTTCTATGTAAGCTAAGCTTTCAGAATATTTGAAAACTATTTAACCTATGGGCAAGCATAATATTTAAATGATAAATTATGAAGATAAGGTAATTAAAAAAGAAATTAATATTACACAAAGACTAGCTAACTTTTTATCCCTGTTAGGATATCTAATGTATCCATTGTGGGTAGGAAGATTGAGATCTTTTTTAAAGAGCATTTAAAGAGATGTTTTGCAACTGTGAATGAGTGGCCATAAATTAATGAGTAGAAATGGCATTAGTTTATCAACAGGTTTTCAGTCACTGCTGTTGAAGTTCAGTATGAGTGTAAAGCCACCTGTGAAAGCAACTACAGAGTGCTTTCAGCATTTATGACAATGGATTTTCTTCCTGCAGTTATCTCAGATATACATCTGAATTTCTCAATAGGAGGACTGCTGCTTCTGCCAACCATCCCTCCCTCTCCTGTCTCCAAGTGTCCTGAGCACTTGTGTCTCCTGCTGCTCACTGAGTTATTGTAATGGAGATATTATTAGTGAATCACTAACTCAGAGTGGGCAGTATTTCCAGCAACTCAGAAACACAAGCCAAAGGTAGTTTTTCATTCAAGCCTGGTCATTCTGGATGAAAAGTGAAGCCTATTCAGTAACCGCACCATGGAATTGCATGCTGTTTGCTTTCTAAAATCAAGATAATAGACTCTTCATGTTTCATGCAACAGGAACATCCTTTAGTATTTCTATTGACAAGGAAAATTACTCCTTTAAAGCAATATCTTGGAGACCATTAACGGCCTACTTTTGAATGTTTCTGGAGGCAAAGCTTCCAGATGGCACAAGGGCTGCCACCACAACCACCTCAGAGACACAAGATCAGACAGCTGAGGATTTAGCAACACAGAAAATCTCCAGAAGTTTGCACATCTGCTGGGAACCCCAGCCTGTTTGAGGAAATTCTCCTCAGCATGGCAGGAACAGCAGAAAAAAGCCAAGTTCTGAATAAGAAATCAGGATCTAAATCTGTAGCAAAATAACAGCTGTTATCACTCCATATTTTCCAAAAATTGCATTGCAGAACTGAGCTCTCTAAAAAAAAAATAAAATTAAATACAAATACTGTTTTTTCTTTAAATAGATACTCACCAATAGCTAACAGAGCTCTTTGAAATTTTAAAACATATTTATGTATATATTTACATCTCCAAACCCCACAGAGAATAACCAACAGTTCCACATGCCAGAAAAGATTAGTATGGGGAGAAACATTTGGCTTGTGGGAGTGGGTGGAAGGGGAAAAATTTTAATCAAATCCATTACCTGGTTATTGATTTCCCTTTGCCAGACTGATCCTGTAGAATACTTATAAAGCCTTTGACATTGAGACGTTTGGCCAAAGATATTGGATTAGACTAAGGAAAAGCTGAGCTTCTCATGTAATCTCTCATATTTCATTTAGATGTGATTTATTCCTTTGTCCAGCAGAGGCTTTTTATTGATAAAAATAATGAGATTGAGAATCCCAAGGGAAATCTAATGCCCACCCAAACATGTTTGTGAGGTAAAAATAGTAGGATTTGTAAGCCTGAGAGAGAATGATGTTAGGACAATTTCCTTGTATAAAAGCATGAAACTTATCAAAGATTTTGAAATAAATAAAGCCACTTTTGAAATTAAAATTTTGCTGTACTTGAAAACACTGAGCACACAGTGAATACTGTATACTGGGGAACTGAATGACAAAACTTCTGAAATAGGTTTTTTCTTGCAGAATAGATGAATACAACTTTTTTTCTTTTGACTCCTCTATTAGCTTAGTTTGATAAAACACCTTGACAGATGTCTCCACTGCTAAATATGGTGTGTTACATAAAGCCATTTTGATGACTGAAAATTAATCATGCCACTCTAAAGAAGTTCCTTACCACTGGCAAATTTAATATGTAATCTGGTAACTAAAGGCTTTATTGAACTATGCAGGAATTCTACATCCTCTAAAAAATTAAATCATTATGCCTTTTCATTAAGTATGTGTTCAAAAGTCCTAAGCAGACTATCTCATGTTTCTTTCATAGCTATCAGTTGTAGTAAAAGGATAAATAAAACCCATCTGTTTCTGCAGTGAGACCTGAATTAGGTTTTAAAGACTATTTCAAAGCACAAATCAAAATAATTCTATTCCACTGATAGCCAACAGAGACCTTTGTGATTAACCCGACTCTTACAACTCTTTTTTTATGTTAATGCTTAGAGGGGAGTTGGTGGCTTTCAAGTCTCAGCTTTGTTTAATGTATAGGGTGAAACTCAGCATTCACAACTCCAAAGCCAGCAGAGAAAGTGTTCTGTAGCTCACTGTCCATTATATACACCACTTCATTATTATTTTGTTATTTACTCTTTACACCAGGAATCTCCAAATCCCTTCCCTGGGACAAGTGTCACTCTGGCTGGCTCAGTGGCCAGGCAGGAGGGTGAACACTGACATCATCCTCGTCTCCTCCTCCTCATCATCTTCCTCCTTCTCATCCTCCTCATCCTCCTCCTTCTCATCCTCAGCCTCCTTCTCCTTCTCATCCTCCTCATCCTCTTCCTCCTTCTCATCCTCATCATCTTCCTCATTCTCCTCCTCCTTCTCATCCTCCTCCTCCTCTTCATCCTCATCACCCTCCTCATCCTACTTATCCTCCTCCTTCTGATCCTCATCATCCTCTTCCTTATCATCCTCATCATCCTCCACCTCATTATCCTCCTCCCCATCCTCATCATCTTCCTCCTCATCATCCTCCTCAAACTACTCATCCTCCTCCTCATCCTCATCATTCTCCTCCTTCTCATCCTCACCCTCCTCATCTTCCTCATCATCTTCCTCCTCATCCTCATCACCCTCCTCAAACTACTCATCTTCCTCATCCTCATCCTCCCCATCCTCCTCCTGTCCCTCCTCCTCATCATCCTCCTCTTCCTCCTCACCGCACTGACTGACCAGTCCCAGCTGGGCAGTTCATGCTCAGTACTGGGCTCCTGCAGAGGTCCCTGCCCAGCTGGAAGTGCTTGCAGAGCCACACAGTGCCTGCACAGGGAATCAGCTGGGAAGTCCAGAACTGGGGAAATGTTCTGGGAGTGGGCAGTAATCCCCCCAAAAGTGCCCACAACTCAACATCACTGGAAAAGCAATGTGGAGCATGACAAACAGGAGGGTCCCTGACCATATCACGGCTGAAACTATTCCACAATGGGGTTTGTAATGGTCCCTGATGAAGCTAAATTTCCAGCCTGTTCCTTTTCAACATCTCCAGGAGCTCCCTTGGGTTCTGCTGGTTTACATGGACAGTGTCACCTACGACTGCTGACCCACCCTGGGCAGTGGCTCTGAAGGATGGGTGATAAAAACCAATACTTTAAAATCACTGACTCCAAACCTTTCTTAATTTCTTCCTGCGGACTTATGTTTTGCAGAGCCCAAAAGAATATGTGAAGGTCTCTAATAAGAAAGAGTGTGCAATAGCATAGTCAAATCCCACTGCTTAATGTTAAATTACAGTTTCCATGCAGACAAATGCTGCTGCATTTCACTAAAACAAACAAACATTAGATTGTAGCAATATCTTGTAGATCCTGGAATTATAACTTCAGCAGTGACTGATCTCTAAGTCCCTCCAGTTTCACCAAATAACTACAGCATGAAATCTTGGAAGCCAGAGCATTAAACAAAATGGCATAATAGATAATTCCTGCTTCTCACAGAAATAAAAATGAGTGGAAGAATAGTATTAGGAATTATTAAAGTATAAGGAGAAATATATTTGATGTTAGTAGAATTTATTTTTTTTAAATCTTACTACTGTGACTAAAGAACCTACTCTTCTCTCTCTGCCATCAAGTGCTTTTCATTTGCTGAGGCTGTGGGCCCTGTACCATCTTAGCTATTTAAGAGATACTATTTGCAATTTATACTAAGAAACCAAGAAAGCAGTCATTTATCTTCAGTATCAGATTTTGTGTGATTCTCTGCATACCCTGCACGTTTCTCATCACACACTGGTACCTGAGGACATTATGATTTATGTCAAGAAGCTTGGTGTGGATTGATGCATCAGCACCTCCCAGGAGTGGGACACCCCTCAGGGGCACAGTCAGTGGGGAGCCAAGAGCAGCAGAGGTGGGGGATGAATGAAGAATTATACCTTGTAATTCACCTTGATAATCAAAGCACTTTGGGCTCTCACATTACAAAGGCATGTCCACTGAGAGATTCACAAGTGGTGCCTGGACCTGCCAAGCTGTCAGGTCTGATTTTTGCTCCTCAAAGTTTCCCTCCAAGCACAGAGTCCTGTGAGATGCAGTGAGCAAAGAGCATTGTCAGCCTGTGCCTGCTGCCTCAGAACATCTGAGCCTGGCTGGATCAAACCCAGTGCCTCTCCTTCTGGGACTGTCCTCCCTCCTCAATTCTGGCCCTTGCTCCCATCACTCCTCAGAGGTTTCTCCATGACTGTTCTGCTGGGCTTTTCAATCTATCCTTTTTCCACACAAAGTCATCTCTGGACGGCTTTTTCACAAATGCTGAGATAAAAAAGAAATTAATACAATGTAAAAAAAAAAAAATAGGGGCTTACCTGAGTAAGAATTTATTTCAGTCTCAAAATTTACTCTGACTTCAATTCTGCTCAGAAGATTTTAGAAAAACTTTTCTGAGAATTTTTGTATGATGAGAAAAGAACTTCCACTCTGATAGAGTCTTACAGACACAATTTCTTATTTATCAGACACTGCTCTTAATAATTTTGGAAAAATATCATTATCCCAGTCCTTTTTCCCCACTCTGGATTGTCAGCAACACTTTGGACTTGGTCTTGAGAGGCCACCACAGTGCTCAGTTGCCCACAGCCTGCTACAGAATTCCCCTAAAAGCTTCTTGTGTGAATTCAAGCCCACCTGGAGCTGCATTCCTTCCACAGCTCATTCAATCTCTCTCCAATTCCTCACATCCATCCTCCATATGTTCTGCTAATTCTCTCTCTCCAGGGTTGTCTTGCTCCTCTATCCATGCATAAATCATCACCTCTTCCAGCTTTGAGAAATAGCCCCCAGAGCTGCTTCTGTTCTTGGGTTGCTCTTTCAGCCCAACTTCATCTTCCTCTTCTTTCCCCTCACTGGCACCTTCTTCCAGGGTATCAAACATTATATGCCTTTATGTGCATGTTTGATGCTTGAATATGCTTATTCTATCTTTTCTTTAGGTTTTATTGATTACAGAGGAGGTAATACCTGCCTCCAGGTTTTCCAATAGGAATAGAACTTCTAGAAAATCCACACAGTTAAAGATAATTGCTGCAGCAATTTTTACATAGTAATAAATTGATAACAGTTTTGATTTCTTTCCTCAGTACCTGAGGAACACCAGGAACTCTGCTTCTTCCTTAGGGGAACAGGACATTATGAAGCAGTTGACAATCTGACAACTTTCAGTTCAAGTTTTAAATAGCTTCAAGAACCTAGAGTTTGCACTTCAATTCAGAAATTCATTGTATTCCACAGAACCAGACAATGTTTGCATGAAAAGGGATACAAACATTTTAGAAGAGTTGACATGATTAATATTTATGAATATATTAAGGATATTACATATTCTACCAGCCCACGTGCAGGGCAAGAATACAATATTTTAGTGTTCACTGGGATTTTATCAGACATTAACACACACCTCTGCTACGCTGCAGAGCTTGATTCTTTAGCCACTCAGGAAGGTTAGTAATAAAGATAAATAAATCTAGTGCATGCCATGAAATATCTTAGTGTAATCAGAGTATGGTCCTTAAAGGTACAGCATCAATATCCGCAGCTTTTTCTGCAAACTGGCAGAAGATGCAGATCGTTGTCTCATATTTCAAACATCTGAGTCACCTGGCACCCACAGGGGCACCACACAGCTCTTCCCCAGCTCTCCAGATTCTTACCACAAAGCCTCTGTGTGTGACTGTGACAGGAGACATTCTGACTCCTTCATTCCTTCACATCTAGAAAAGGCAAGCTGAAAAACATTAAATTTTTCAACTGGGACAGGTTTGAAACAGCTAATTCATCTGCAAAGCAGTGTTCAGCCAGACCAGAGTAAAAACACTGTTTATTTTTGAAGTTTGACCAGGTGCCACCTGAGTTTCAAAGAAGGAAGCTCTGTTCTCCTCCCTCCTCCCAGCTGCCACATGCTGCAGATGAAGGGATCTGTTTGAAGTTCCACTTTTATTTTAAAAGCTTAAGGCAATGCTTTACTCTCAGATCTGCAGGAGCTGCTCTGCTCTCCTCACATGCACAAAGCCAGGCTGTCGCCCTTCACCCCCTGTCCTGCAGAGAGAGCACATGGGGTACCCAGACCCTTGGTGCTCAGTCAGGTGTGACACAGCAGCGCCTTGGAGCCTCAGCACAGTCTCAACTCATCCTGCTTTGATCACAAGTGAAAGAGAGGTGGTTTTCAACAAAAAAATCACAGGAATAAAGCACATTGTCAGTGGGGGTGTGGGGAGGAAAACTGCTCCATCCAACAACTCTTGGCCCCTAAGGCTCTGTGATGATGCTTAAGGACAGTGTGCTCCATCAGTCCTGGGAATGCTCCTAAGGACAATCCCCATTTTTGTCCAGAGCTTAAAACATACCTTTACCTTGTTATTGCTACTTCCTAGAACCATGTTCTCTCATGGCTCTTGGAACCACTGAGGATATATAAACTCAACAGCACTTCACCTTCAAGTTTCTTCCGGAAAGATCTTCAAGATGTCCCCAGCCACAAGTGACAGTGGCAGTTTTACCCCTATTTACACAGTGTGGCACAGAGACAACCATGAGAAAGAGCTTGCTCAAGTCATACTCTGTGAGCACATAAACCCCTAGATTCCTGGGATTTTAAGTCATTTGTATGTGCAGAAGCATCAGCTAAACGCCCATCACAGCTCTCCTCAAATCATTAGTGCCTGGCTGTCAGGGTGTGGGTTTTGCATGAGGCACTATTATTAATGTTATAATTATTGCATGATGCTGTACCAGATGATGTGTCAGCAGACTCCTGTGTGGCTGCACACAGCACACTTCTCACACCAGATGTGGAAGTTGGGTGTAAACCTGATTCTAAATCTAAACCTGATTTTAAAGAGAGAGAAGAAATACAGAGGAGAAGTGACACAGAACAAACAGGAAAGACTATAGAACTATGGAAGTTCTACCCAGGCCACCATTTAATAGCACAGTAGTACAAAAAATATTTTTCTTTACCACTTCTGGGGTGAACATAATTTCAAATCTTTAAAATGGGAACAGAATTACAAGTAATCTACATTTGATCTCAGAAAGAGAAAAAAAAAATCTATTAGAACGCTTTGTTTTTACTTAATTGGTTTTGCTTCCGGGAAAAAAGGATATATAAAAGTTTCCTATCTAAAAATTAAAAAAAAAAAAATTAAAAAGATGATTAAATGTATTCTGCCACATTATATATTTTATGCAGTAACAGAAGACAATATTTTAACAGCACTTCTTTTGAATCACTCCACAGCATTCAGCAGGAGTCAATTTATACTGCAAGAGAATAACGATGTACCTCAACTCATTTTAATTTCAATAATTGAATGAGAAATAGGAAAGCCTATTGAAGGGACTGTATTCTGGTCAAAGACTAATGAGAAAATAGTTTTGAGTCTCTGAGTCAGCGGGTGTCATGGTAACAATGCATTATCGAAATCTGATTAGTATGCTCAGCAGCTTTATAAATGATAATATGCTCTTCTAATAGTATTTCCCTTTCTTCCCCTGTGCTAAGTTTTATATTCACAACAGGTAAGAGGAAAAGGCAGCATTCTGTTTATCTGCAAGTTTAAACCATGTCCAGCACTCACAAATTCTGAAATCTGTCATGCAGCAATAGACAAATTTTTCTACTGCCTTAAAACAAGAAATTCAACCTTCCATTTCTCTCCTCCTGTATTATATGCAATTATTTAAGTTAAATATTATCCTCTTCTTTTAAAGGTAATTATTTCTAAGGATATACACACAGAGAAAACACAAGATCTTAAGAAAAAGCCTATTTTTCTTAGGAGAAAGTGATGCAAGAGAAGAGTAAGTGCATGTTTAATTCATCCCAGAAAGCGTGACTCCTGCTTCTTGATGTTTTGAAAAGAAGGAGGGGATTTTCTTGTGTTTAGAGGGATGTGTGTGCCTTTGGTAGCTCATTACAAACTCAGAAATCAGGAGGAACCATGAAATTAAATAGGATACATTTCCTACTCATGAAGAAAAGAGCTAATATTGCTTCATAAAATAAACACAATGAAAATACAAGGTTGAAGGCTTAATAATGCTCCTTTTATAACTGAGCCTCAGGTGAATAGCCTGGCAGACTTTTATTATATTAACAGTAAAGAACTCTATTTAAACTGCTGCCTCACAAATCTGATGCAAAGTAATTTCAACATATACAAGCTCAGCCTTATCACATGCATTTTAGTTTTGAGAGTAAAATGGTGTCCCATTTTTCAACAGAAAGACCAAAAAACCTAATTCATGTTTGCCCTATTTCCATGACCCTTGTAACTAAAATATTTATTTTCGGTCTTCACTTCCATTTATTAATTCAGCTTCAAATCCATAAGATGAAACGGCAGGAAAGCTCATCTACGTAAAGCCAAATACTCTTTCTCATATGACAAATAATGCATAATACAAGTCAACTTTTCAGTATTATTAATAATGGGACTGTGTTTGCCTTGTGTATGAACAGGGGGAAAATGAATGCAGCAATACCTGAAAAGCTTATTAGTCCTTGTTACGTGCACTGCCACGGGGACAGAGCTGAAGATGTATGTCTTGGGCTGTAACATGAGATGTGACCAAAAGTATCTATTCTATCACCATCTGTTGAGACCAGGTGGGGCAGTGATCCTTATCTCCATGGGAGATATTCTGCTAATGGGCCACCCATTGAAACCAGGTGGGGCATTGTTCTTTATCTTTTCACAACCCATCCTTCCTCCAGGGAGTTCTCTTCTGCTAATGGCCCATTGAGTCCCAGTGTGGGACTGATAAAATTACTTCATCCCATTGGGAGATGCTCCAGCCAAAGGGAAGAGCCAAGCCTTTCTTATCTAGATAAAAAGTGAGATTTTGGGACACCAAGGTCGCCCTTTTTCCATTGGACTCCAGAGGGAAACTGGACTTCTCCACATCATCACTGGACCTTTGGAGGGAAACTGCACCTTCTACAGGAGCACTGCTTCAACTGAAGCACATCTGTCACTGCAAAAGGACTGTACCCACCATTTAATGGGACTGCTACCAACACCCTGACTGACTGATGGGGTGTCAGGTTGTATTCTGACTCTGTCAGTGTTTGGGATTTGTTCTTTGTAATACTGTATTTCTATTTTAATTTTCCTAGTAAAGAACTGTTATTCCTAATTTCCATATCTTTGCTTGAGAGCTCCTTAATTTCAAAATTATAATAATTCGGAGGGAAGGGGTTTACATTCTCCATTTCAAACAAAGGCTCTTGCCTTTCTTAGCAGAAACCTGTCCACCAAGTTAGGACAATGTACAAAATATTAAAAGCAATCAGTCTTAAGTCAACACTGTGAAAGCTGGAGGAATGTTTTATCTGCATGTTTGGCAATTCATCAGGGAGCGCAGAATGAGAGCAGAGAGGCAGCAAAGCAGGCAGGGAGTGAAGGAGCAGGGCCAGCTCAGGGGCTGTGGCACTGACCTGGGCCTGAAGCAGCATCCTGAGAGCCAGTCTGTGTGCCCTTCCCCTGTGAGGAGGATGTTGCCATCAGGGAAGCCCCACGTC
Organism: Sialia sialis; assembly: GCA_009812075.1. Taxonomy (NCBI): domain Eukaryota; kingdom Metazoa; phylum Chordata; class Aves; order Passeriformes; family Turdidae; genus Sialia; species Sialia sialis. Next base: position 3,058,294 of record VRYO01002326.1, read on the forward strand.
TTCCACAGGCGGTCATCGCCACCGCTCACCACTATTTTTTTCCGGGGGTGTAAAGCCAAGCTGGAGGAGAAAAGAAAGGCAGGTTATGTTTTGTACCAGTACCAATGCATAAGATCCATTTAACTCAGGGCAATAACCCCAGAAGTCTGATTTTGGATGGACTGAAAAAACAGTGATGCTTTGTAAGCTCATGAGAATTCAAAATACATGCTGTGGAGACGAGCTTCTGCTGCTGATGAAATAAAAAGAACATGACTGATTTCTGTGAAACCAGAATTGTTTTCACACTCTCTTGAAGTTCCACTTAACACTGAAACAAAGTTCTGCAATACTTTGTTAGGTTACAAACATGCAAGGGGGTAACAAGCTGCACCAACATGATTAACTTTCCCACTCACCCAAAATAATTCCAAAAAGCAGCCTGTCCCCACTTGTGCCCACAGGTGTAAAGTCTCCTACCACTGTGAAATAACTCCAATGATAATTGCAGCCCAGGAGTTACAGTTGTTGCCAGCACTTCAGAACCCATTCAATGGGACTAGGTCAGAAAATTCATTTCAATTCTGTACTCAAAATCTGTTCCATGTTTTCATTTTTAATATGTAGCACGCTGCGATGTAATGGAAATCATACACTTAACACAACCCTAGACTGAAAACTCAGTTTATTTTTGATTTAGCAACTGCAGTGCAGCTTAAAATGGATCCAGGGAAGAAAATCAATCTGTTGGAAAGATAACAAGTAGCGCATTTCATATGGATTTGGTTATTTGATTTAAATCATTGTAATGCCTTACTATTTGTTGAACATCAAAAAGTTCTAGTAGTTGACTTTAGTCCCAGAAGTGGCTTATTTAGACAGATTAAATCTGGAATTCAGAATCAAAATGCAATAATGGGGAGAGGAATCACAACCTGTGTGTGCACCTATTTCAGCTGTGCATCAGGGCTGACAGTGCAGAGAGAAAAACACTTATTAAAGTAGAATGAGAGGAGACAGAGACAATGCTAAGCAACCAAATGGGAAGAAAAGAAGGGACTTAAAAGGCACAGTGTCATAAAAATCCTTTTTTATTAGCACCTTTCTCCTGCACTCAAATTATTTCATAAAATTCCTAAACCAGAACCACAGCACCTACTATACTGGGAAAAATAATTCCCCCTATCAAATCCATGCTAAAATATATTTATGTCAACTAGAATTTCATCAGAAAACATCTATTCTTGAAGTTTAATGCCCAGCCTCGGAAGATTCATACAGACTCATCACCTGAATCCATCTGCTTGAGCGAGGAGCCTGAGATTTACTCATTCTCTGGTTTCTTAGAAAAAAATGTTTTCTATCTTCTCCTAAAGAGGATAAAGTCCCTCTGCATTTATCAGAGAACAGAGAAGGAGGGAATCATGCTATTTAAATTCTCCAGAGATGCACAGAGAGCAGTTGTATCACTTAAATTGGCCACAACAGATATCTAGAAGAGCAAGGGGGGAATGGAGATAAAAGGAGGGAATTAAAGGCTGAGAAAAGGCACCAGTGGTCTGCAAATGCCAGGACAAGAAGAGTTGTCCCAGAATCCCTCTACTACAGAGACTTCTGAAGCACCAATAACCCCACTGCTGCTATCTGCATGTGCGTACAGCTGACATTTTCTCTTAACCTGCCTCAGACCCTCAGACACTTCAGATCCCCTCCAGTTTTTCCCTGCAGATATTTCTGCTCTTAGTGGGGCTGTTGTGAAGTCTTTCCATCAGCTCTCTTACATTCTTCCTGCCCTCTCAGTTCCCAAGGTGCATTATACAGCCTCAGGTCACCTCCATTTCACCTTCCATGCAGAGAAACTTTTACCTGCTGTCTTCCTCTAGACCTTGACTGTCCTCCTGGACAATCCTTACACCCTGGCCAGGCTGCAGCTGGGCTCTCACCCATCCTGCCTCAGCTCCCAGGAACACCCTGCCTACCCTCCCCTTCCCAACACACTTCCAGTTCACCTTCTGAAACGCTCAGACTTCTGCAGTGACCACACATTCCTATGAAGCTTTGGGAAAATCCATGAAGTGGATTTCATATGGAAGAAAATATCCATATGAAAGCTGCAAATTTGTTTTTCACACTCTTTCCTTTAAACTGCAGAGCTTTTGTACAATGCTGCTGCTGTCCAATGTTTTCCTTCCTCCATGCCATTTTTACAGGCACACAGTGAACACCATTTAATTAACAGCAAATTTGCGACACAACTGCTGTTGAGCTGCTTCTGAAAAAGGGAAGCCCATTCATCCAAAAGGCATTCTATATGCAGCATTAATTAGGCACCCTTGTCTTCATTTCTGGCAATCCAGCATTGTATAGATTTTTGCTTCATCTCTGTTCACAGGGTCTAATTATTTCCAGCACAGAAGACTTTGGGTGGATTGGAATGGAAATCAATAATGGAACATGTGTGATAGGAACATTAGTTTTCTCCTCCTCCTCCTTTGGGATAAAGTGGGATCAGTGGAGACTCAGCCAAGGAAAAAAACAAACCCAACAAAAAACCCTCTCGGAGATTTGCTGCTGTTGAGTATATAAATACCCTTGTTTATACAACTCACTCTGGCATTATAAGACATTCTCATCTCTTCAGCACTTGCCATGGTAGATATATGGTACTCCCAGTAATTTGCTTTCAAAACAATCATCAATTATTTTAATTTATTTTGACTGAGCCATAAATAAAAATACAGTATCTTCTGATACAAAACACTTTCGGTCTCAGGATGTTCCATATTTGACCACTTCACCTACAAAATGAACCTTCAGGTCAAAAAGTGCTGCCTGGGGAACATCAGCTGGGTGTTTAATACAGCCACTAACTTGAGGGAGGGCAGATCTCAAATCCATGTGGAGTAAAATTTCCTGGCACCAGGGTTTCTGAAACACTGGAACCAATGTGCCATGACCTGCCTGTTCTCCCAGCTCTCAGCACACCCTCAGCTATTACCATGGTAGATGGGTTCCATCATGGTTAGGAGAGGGAGTGGTCATTCCACATACAAAACTGACAATAAAATGCGAAATAAAAATCTAACCTAAATTGTCTCAAAATGAGGCACTGAGAGAATAAAAAATGCAAAATTAATTACCAGCTTAGTACTCCTAAGTGACTTATCCAGCCTCACCCAGCTCACTCCGTGGCAGAAACAAGGATAAAATCCAGTTTTTTATGGTTTCACATATAGGATTTATACAGAAAAATATGTTCTCAATATAGACAGTATTCAGCTGCCAAATTCTAATACAGCATTGTACTGAATATTGCTTGTGATATGTAATTTTTAGAAATTCATGATTTGATCACATTTATTTGCATTTCTGGATACTGGCAAAGAGGTTTCTTGTTAATGCCAGTAGCTTTCAGACAAGAAAGGTCTTCTGCTGCATTTCTTGCTCCAAAATATGAGAGCAATAGAGTTCCTGCAAGATTAAAAAAAAAAAAAACCAAATGCATTTTTCCTAGTGGCAGAAAGATTTCAGCCAACATTTTCTTACACAAAAAACAGCCCTCCTCACCATACCTAGCACAGAAAATTTTGGGCTGAGCAGTTACATTTAGGTGAAGTAACAACTGGCTGAAAACCTTGGTTTTATAGTGGAAACTGTTAGAAAATTGCTAATATTTCTTTCTCTGCCACAGGGCAGGTTTTGGAGGCAAGGATATGACATGCACTGAATTCCAGAGGATGGATACCGGTTCGAGCCTCAGACAAGAACAAATATATATAAATAGGAGAGCATCAACAGCCCTACTGAAATCAGTGATATTGTTCACATGCACACAGTTATATTGCTGGACTGCACCCTAAAAATCTACAGAGTTTGTAAAAGCCAACATTTTATTCCAGGCCTGATTTTGCTGGACATGAGCCAGTTGTGCTGAGACAAAGGAAAAATTAACCAGAGCGTTAGGAACAAACAAACAAACCAGAGCATTCCTGTAGCAGTTGATGTGTGAACTGCACAACCCAACCACGTTTTCCCACCTCTGAGCTGCCCCCAAGATGCTCCCACTCACCTTTGAGCTGCCCCTCAGGTGCTGCCACCCAGCTTGGGCTCAGAATAGTGGGATGGCCACTGCTCCCTCAGCCCCACATGAAGCAAAAATCAAAGGCTTGAGAGCTTAGCTGAGGGATAGAAGCTATACATGTGACGATTACAGAATTCACAGAATCACTGGGTTGGAAGAGACCTTCAAGATCATCGAGTCAAATCCACGCCCTGACACCTCAACTAAACCATGGCACTGAGTGCCACATCCAGTCTTTTTTTAAACACATCCAGAGATGGTGACTCCACCACCCCCCCAGGCAAAGCATTCCAGTACTTGATCACTCTTTCCATGAAAAAGTTTTTCCAAATATCCAACCTATATTTCCCTGGGCACAGCCTAAAACTATCCCCTCTGATTCTGTCAGTGCTGCCTGAGGAAGAGATCAATCTCACCTGAGCACAGCCACCTTCCAGGGAGCTGTGGAGAGTGATAAGGTCACCCCTGGGTCTCCTTTTCTCCAGGCTGAACAACCCCAGCTCCCTCAGTCATTCCTCACAGGGTTTGTGTTCCAAGCCCCTCACCAGCCTCGTTGCCTCCTCTGGATGTGCTCAAGTGTCTCAAGGTCCTTCCTAAACTGAGGGACAGAACTGGACACAGCACTCAAGGTGTGGCCTCACCAGTGCTGAGTCCAGGGGAACAGTGACCTCCCTGCTGCTGCTGGCCACAGCACTCCTGATCCAGGCCAGGGGCCATTGGCCTCCTTGGCCACCAGGACACACTGCTGGCTCGTGTTCAGCTGGCTGTCAAAGTAAAGTGGAAGCAATGTGGAAAGTGGTTGAGACAGTAGAGCTAAGACAATAAATCACTTGCTTGGCTTTGTTGTGTCAGGATGGGTGGTTGGGATATTGCTAAAGTAAAGGAACTGTAACTGCCCCTGGACCTCAAAACCAGCCAGAACCAGGTTGGGAGCTTGAACTATGCCTAGCAACAAGACAAAGGTGAAAAGCTAAAGGTGAGGAAGACTCCCTGACTTCAGCCTTAGAAGACCACTGACCCATTTCCAACACCCACCGACCCATCTGAAGGAAGGAACTGTGCAAGCATAAAAGGATTTTGAGCTCATTTTCATATGAAGTCAGGTAGGTGTGGTTAGGTAATGCATATGTGTAGGTGTGTTGGGTAACTCTATGAATATGTAAGACTTTTGTGGGTAAAACAAAGCAAGAGCCCTGTGTACTTCGAACATCCCTGTGGGAGATTTCTCCTGGGTGTGCCCAGAGTCATATTAAACATACCACTTTTAACTTTAACTGGTTAGAATCTTTGTCTCTGCATCACACTCCTAGGATCTCACTGCAAACATGGTCAGCCTCCACATGTACCAAAGGCCAATGAGTAGGGCTCACACAACACAAACCACATCAAGGGAAGGCCCATTTTCACCTCACAGACTGAGGGATGGCAGTAATGGAAATTCACTCTCTTCCACAGGGGAAAGGGAGTGATAGAGAGCACAGAGATCAATCATCCTTTTTCTGCAGCACATCCCTTATCACTCTCAACAGCTCCCTGAAAGGTGGCTGTGCTCAGGTGGGGTTGGTCTCTTCTCCAGGCAGCACTGACAGAACCAGAGGACACAGGCTGCACAAAGGGAAATACAGGTGGGGTATTAGGAAGAAGTTTTTCATGGAAGGAATAATAAAGTATTGGAATGGTTTGCTTGGGGAGGTGGTGGAGTCACCATCTCTGGATGTGTTTAAAAAAAGACTGCATGTGGCACTTGGTACCATGGTTTAGTTGAGGTGTTTGGGCATGGATTGGACTCAATGATCTTGGAGGTCTCTTCTATCCTGATCATTCTGTGATTCTGTGATTATTTCCCTCCCCACTCCATGAGGTGGCTGAGGAGGAGGAAAGCCAAGGTGAACAGCAGCATTCCAGCTCCAGCTGCTGCCCCCACTGACCCAGGGAGCCCCTCAGCCACACTGAGAGACCTCGGGGCAAACAGGCCAAAGAAAGGGGACAAACTGCCAGACAAATGCTCTCAGCTAAGATAAACCTGCCAAGAAATTACAACTGAACACATCACAACAGCCTAATCCATCATTTTGAATCCCAGAGGCCTGGGAGTTTTGAACCTTCTGCGCTTTCTGACACTGACCCTCTGGAGAAAACTCCTTGTGACCTGAGGCCTTGGAGAAGCTTCCAAATTTGAGTGATGGAGTTGGAATCACAGGTGTGTGGTTGGAATAGAAGTGTGTGATTTCACATAGTGAAGTCTTTGGAATATAGTAATAGGTATAAGATAGAAGATTTTGGGTGTTGTCTCTTTCTTCCTTCTTGTTCCTTCTTCTCCATCATTCCAGGCAGTAGTTTCTGGTTGGACAGTCAGTGCTGCATTGCAGGTCACAGGAGTTTGCTTATTGGGTCAAAAATATAAATAATACAGATGTTAGCTCTTAATTGGATAGTTAGGTTTTAAAAGACCTTGTAAGTAACTAAATTTGCCTCCATTTTCTCACTTCTGGCTTGATAGCTGAAGTACTGAAGAACTCTCTGTCCTTTAGATAAGATTTAATAAACAACTAAGCCTGAACAAAAATCCATCTCTTGAGCATTCAATGCTAACTCTGAGTGAAAGCAAAAAATATAAAAAAAAACTTTCAAGAATTTTGCCTGTTGCAGCTCCTCCTAACATGCCTTATTTGAATATCATCTCTCTAATACAGTCATTTCTATCACCTTTTTTATCTTGGCTTGAGTTACCCGATCTCACCTGAAAGCATTCTTCTGTAATAATTATAACCCTGACATTTAATTCAGAGTTTTCTTATGCAACAGTAGCATAACTCAATAGCTTGCATTCCTGTTCAAGGTCTTAAAATTTATCTTTTTTTGGCAAAATGGAAGAGGGGAAAAATGCTTTAGTAGAGAAGATAAGAGCTAAAACAGAAAAAAAAAAGGATTAAGATATTTAAGAAAAAACAAAACAAAACCATAAAAGAACATAAGAAGGGGAAAACACTCAGAGCACAAAGCTCCTATCTTTTGTTTCACTTCTGTAAATGCCAATCTGGAAGTCAGTGATAGATCTCAGTCACAGCAATGCTTAAAAAACTCCATCCTGTCTGGTGAAATTCCTGGCTGCTCCCCAAGCTCCTATGACTCAGGATTTGGGAGGGAGGAAACTTGTTAGAATCTCCACATACCTGAAGTGAACCTTCTAGACCGCCCAGCAGACCTTGGTTTACCCCAGAAAATAATGAAAAACCAGTCTGCCAGAGACTTGAACTGGAGGCAAACAACTTCCAAATTCCCAGTTCATGTTCTTATCCTAGTCCCCATGCACACAGAATCTTCACTCCCAGCTGCAGAGCAGCAACAAATATATTTATTCTTGTGAAGTGGAATAAATTCACACACTTTCTAATTGACAAATCCAATTATCCTCTCAAAGAGAATCAACTTCTGGAAATGGACTCAATATAAAGCGCCTCCAAAAATAATTGTATTAACATTATTGTATTAACAATTGTATGTAGTATTTTTATTAATAATTTAATATTATTGATTAATAATTGTATTAACATCACTCTTAAGTCCCTGATACAGACACAGTTGTGATAAATCCAGAACATCCATTTTGTGGTGCTCTCTGATCACTTTCTGTTTATCCACTCTATCTGCAACTGCAAAATGCATCAATTTGTATTAATTGAGTGTTGTAACCTACCCAGGTTTTACTGCATTAGATCTGACTGTGTTCACACCATGCCAATATCAAACCATCTTCTTCTTAACAACAAAGTTTGGCCCTGGATGAAATCTGAGAAAAAGTCAAAACTATTGCCATTGACCTGCATGTGTTATCAAAGGTCTCATCCTTTAAAGACACATGCATATTCCTGAATTATGCAGCAACTGTGCTGATTTCAGAGCACATTAACTTAAAAACATCCATAATCTTGCTCAAGATTGAGTCCTTAATCACATCAGGGCAAGAAGATTTTTCTAGAATCTATGCAATAACATGCAAAATGTTTATGTCATTATAGTCTCGTGTACTGTAACATTAAGCTTTTTATCTAGAATGTTTGTAAATAACAACGGGCATGAATCTAAATTACTTCTTAGAGAATCTTTACTTACTCATTCATTTGATTGTACTTACAAGGTTGTTGATAATTTTCCTGCTGGCCACAGGAAAAAATAAATCAGTCTACAGCATCAGGTGTTACACATTACAGAAACAGCTCCCTTCTAAACTGCCTTAAACCAGAGCAGCAGACAAGGAACAAGCCACTTTCCTCCTGTCTTGGTTTACAATACAGGATGTGATAAAAGGTATCGATTCTATCACCATCTGTTGAGGATGGGGGCAGTGATCCTGATCTCTGTGGGAGATATTCTGCTAATGGCCCATTGAGTCTCACTGTGGGACTGATAAAATTACTTCATCCCATTGGGAGATGCTCCAGCCAGGAGGAAGAGCCCAACATTTTTTACCAAGATAAAACCAGAGGTTTTGGGACACTAAGGTAGCCCTTTCTCCACTCTACTCCAGTGGAAAACCGGACTTCTCCACATGATCACTGGATCTTTGGAGGGAAACTGCACCTGTTACAGGAGCACTGCTCCAACTGAACCACATCTGTCACTGCAGGAGGATGCAGCCACCATTTAATGGGACTGCTGCCAACACCCTGACTGACTGATGGGTTGTCAGGTTGTACTCTGTCAGGGTTTGGAGTTTGTTTCTTTGTAGTACTGTATTTCTATTTTAATTTCCCTAGTAAAGAACTGTTATTCCTAATTCCCAAATATCTTTGCCTGAGAGCTGTTAATTTCAAAATTATAATTATCTAGAGGGAGGGGGTTCACATTCTCCAATTCAAAGAGAGGCTCTGCCTTTCTTAGCAGACACCTGTCCACCAAATTAGGACACCTCCACACAGAGAACCACTGTTTACATTCAGTGAAAAAACCTAGGGGTGGAGTTTGGCTTGATTTTTAAATGGATTTAAATTGTCATAAAGTTTAGATGCTGACAAAGCTGTGAACAGAACAAGAGACAGACCAAATAATTGGAGTCTTTTTGGTAAGACTGAGGGTGCTATTAAAGAAACCAACTAATTCAGGATTTGCTCACTCTGACTGTACCTCACACAATCTTATTTAATATGTATTTGAATCAATTTTTCAAGCTTAGTCAACTTAGCAGCATACTTTAGGGAGAAATAATTAAGCCAAAAGCAGAAAGAATGAGAGTAGCAACAAACAAGTAGATGCAATTAAAAAGTTAAAACATCGACATCCTTCCCTAATAGCTTTCCTCTGGAGTGAAAGCTGCACTTCCGTGCCTGAAATGATTTATGCCATGATTCACACTGCCTGTCACTCACCTTTCACTACCCCTTTATGAAAAATGCTACATCACTTCTTTTAGCAAAAGGCAGCCCCCCAGGAGCATTAAATCACAGCATCCAAAATAGCAGTGTAATGAGATGAGCAGGGATGTGCAGCCTCTGGAAGCCAGCTCCAGCAGGGATCACAGCTCTCAGGACAGCTCTCCAGAGCAGCAGGGCAGACGCAGAAAGGCAGGGTCAGACCCTGGGCAAAGCTTGGCAAAGGAAGAGCCCCTGTGGGTTTTTACACTGCACCTCTGTCCTGAACCACTTCATGGACAGAGAGGCAAAGGGAAAGGTTGGTAAAGCTGGTTAAAACTTTTCCTACTCAATACATCCCTGTTGCCTCCTTTTTTGTCCTGTGCATTAGGTACTTGTTGGATAGAGAGATAAAGGCTGGGCTTCCTTTGGAATGAAAGAAACTGCTTTTCTAACAGGCTGTTTAGCTTGACCAGCTTGAAAAGATGCAGATTGCTTTCACAAAAGCTTCTACCTGTGGCCTGGTTTGAATTAGTTTCCATCATTACTGTTAGCAATTCCCAGTCTTCTGTTGCATGGCAGCTTTTTCACAGATGATTAGGAGCAGTGTTGTGGTATAAAAGAGTTTGGAAGAAGAAGTGCTTGAAACTCGCCAATTGGCAAATTATGTTAAATTATCAAGGTTGATAAAGGAAAATATTTAAAAATATAATTGTCAATTAGAGCATTAAACTAACTCAGATTTCTAAATTAATCAGAAACCAAAGCATTACCTTTTCAATGTCAGTTTCCTGCCAGTTTCTTTCTCACTTTTGGAGGCAGAGAGGGGTTTAATGCTCTTTGCTTTATTTCACTATTGTAATGCTGAAAAATGCTTCCATCAACAGAACTAATGGAAACTCTTGTGGGAAGATAGTTACATAAACAAATAGTTTCTTCACAGTTATGACTATGAGGCAAAAGCAGCAGCTATGAATCACATTGTTCCTCTGGTGATCTCTGTAACTAGGTGGAAAAATGGACTTGGGGTTCAGAAATTCTCTAGTCCCAAGACCCCAAGTTGTAGCTGCCAGCCCTACAAGGCTCTGCTGAGTCTGGCTCATGGGGTGGGCAGCTTTTCCCACTAAAAGCAGCCATTCCACTTTTCCAGGACATTTCAAGAGAAAAGTTTTTCAAGCTGTTTATTCTACTCTCATCTCCTGCACAGAGTTACAGACACATGTGCTGAAAGGCATCATCCACCCTGGGCTGAGGAAGGTAAACCCAGCACAGACTTCTAGAACTTCTCATTGAAAAGTGGGTTCTACAACAGCTCTAGGTGTTTTTTTCTGGCTTCAGCCTTCCAAAAGTGTTTTACAAAAGACAACCCTCATCACTGTGAGTGCAAATAGCAAAAAATTCCCTTCATTTTTCACTCAGGAATATGGAGGAAGTTTCCCTCTCCCTTTTGTCTTAAAATATATATCAGATAGTTGTTACTAACATTGTCTTAGGCAAATTCAATTCTCTAAGCAATGCAGTTTTCCAGAGGCTTTTTAGAAGTCATAACCAAACATGGATACAGCATGTCAGTTCAGCCCTAATTTGGAGTAATTACCCAACATTACAGACACAGCATCCCTCGTCACACATTCCAGAATTACAGAATTAATTTCCTTAGTTTGCAACAGCACTGTACTCTAGATCTTGGTACCTGTTTTTCGTCTTAACAGGTATTGCCTGTCTTGAATTTGTGTATCTAAATTCTTTTTCCTAAATATATGATGTGGCACTTCAGTTAATTCGAGTTCATCTTGCTGATTTCAGACCATCTCTGCAATTTGCCAAGTTTATTTTGAATTCTGATCTGATACAGAAAAGCATTTTCAGATCCTCACAGCTTGGTGTCATCTGCATACTTTATAAGCTACTCTGTATTCCATCCTCCTCACTGCTAATGAAAACACTGAACAGAACTGATTTCCTAAGCAAATTCCCAAACTGAAACTCAGCCTGTGGAGTTCAACCAAGAGGTTCCTGGCCCAAGCCACTACATTAGTTGCTACTAAAACTCACCCTTTAGAAAGGAACACAATTGATTTTCAAACCCTAAATACAGGAAAAGCCACCATTTCCTCTGCTAAATTGTTGTGATAGTTAATTATCCTGGTTTATTTTTGTAGAATTTTACTTTAAAATCAGGCCAGCTGCACATTAAATTCTAGTTACTATATCAGAGAAAATATCCATAGAAAACACTGACTTAGAGAATTACAGCCTGACTCTTCCATATTCTATCATGTCATTCCTTAGACTCCTCTGGATTAATCCTCACAGGCAGTAAGAGGTTAAGGATTTCTGAATATTTGGTGAGACTTGAAAAAAGCAATGCTGTTTTAGGAGAATCAAATAATATTTTTGTTTGCAGTTCTGCTATGGAATTATGTACAATCACTCACAGAAAATTATCACCCTCTCAGGCAAAGCAAAGCCCTTGGAGACCATGGAATTTCTACAATGTTTCCTAGACAATATTTGGTATATTTGAAAAATCCTCTTCCCATCCTTCCTCCCCATTTGCTGTCCATAGGCTTTACAGGGAAGAAAATAGAAAGCAAAGCTCTGCAAAACTGGAGAACAATCGTAGAGAGGCTCAGATCCACATAACTTTATGAGAACTAGAAGTAGGTCTCAGAATTCCATTCAACTTCCAGCATGCACAGAGAAAAGGAAGTTGGAATAGAAGAAATAAAAGACTCATTTTGGGGGACATTCCAAGAGGGGGAAAAAAAGCTGAAGACATATTCCAAGTGTTGTTACTTAGAGATTTACATTTTGACAAAGCCCTGAAAATATTCCTTGGAATGAACATTGACCGCACACAGAACAATATTCATGGCTGACTCTCCCAGCTGCTTTACCTCTTCCTAGACCCAAGAATTATAACATACCAGCCCCTGGAAATGTTTAAGTCAGGTAGTTCTAGCCTTTATAAAGATGCATTAAAGAACACTGACAGAAGAGTCTGGAATAATAAAAACACTGAGATATAAAAAAATGACTGCTGGTACTTATGAGTGTTTCTGATACCTGTGGGAGCCTTACAGCCAAGTGACAGGAGTTATCTGAAAGGAGTTACCTGAAAGGTGTCTTCATTCTGTTTAAACTGTAATGTTTTTCATGACTTGCTGTTGCCTGCAAAACAATCCCCTGAAGACTCAAAGTCGTGTAAGCTACAATTTTTCAATTCAGAGCATATTTGGAATAAAACACCTTTTCCCGAGCCATATCCAAATGAAAATGATGGGATTCTAGATTTCAGTTTTTCCCCTTTGTTAGCATTTTCACCATCTGCTGCCATTGGCAGCACCTTCTGCCATTTACAGACCCCAGATTCATGTTCCAGAGTGGTCTAAATCTTAGGATGATCCCAACTACCTAAAAGTTCTGTTGTGCTATGGATTTAGACAAGAATCAGAGTATCCAGAGTATCCAGCAGGATCATGGGGTGACCCCCTGGCCCAGGACACCCCAACAATCCCACTCTGTGCAGTGTTGTCCAGATGTTCCTGGAACTCTGGCAGCTGTGACCATTCCCTGAAGAACCTGTCCAATGCCTGAGCACCCACCCCTTCC
>VRYO01002326.1:3072538-3094089 GCA_009812075.1 Sialia sialis
TGCCCCACCTGGTTTCAGTGGATGGCCCATTAGCAGAATATCTCCCACAGAGATCAGGATCACTGCCCCCACCCTCAACAGATGGTGATAGAATAGATACCTTTTATCACATCCTGTATTGTAACCCAAGACACTGGGCTATAGTGAAGGTTCAAGATCAGGCTCAACAAATACATACTTTTAGAGCAAAATACAGTCCTGCTTCCAGAGCAGTAAAAAGAGGAACAAAACTGCTGGCAGACTTCAAGTCATCACTGCCATGGAAAGAAATGTAGAGCTCATTTACAAAGATATGTATTGTTTTCTCATATCCTGTGTGAGACTCAACAAAAGCTGAAAACACCTCAGTTTCATTTTGCCACACCCACTTTGTGTCCCACTGCGTGTGCATCACATGCCTGTTTATGAAAGAGAAAACGCCCATATTCCCACACTTTGGCCTGGAGACAAATACTAATCCACAGAAAGTGAAGGACATCCGAGAATCAGACCCAGAGATTAACATGTCTAAAGTAATTTTTTTACACATTTAAACATCAGTGTTTCATTTAAGATGCCAGAGAACTATGAACAAGGAGAGGGGTGCCTACTTAATTTTGACGTGAGAGACACTAGACTCACAGGAAATGTTATCATGCCATGTATTCTGTAAAAAGCTAATCATGTCTTAGAGAAAGTGATGGATGAACTGGGGCACCAATCAGTCAGCAAAGCCTCAAGACCTGCAAGATTTGGTTCTGATGAAGCACAACTCAAATAAGAGTTTCCTTTTGAGAGAAGCACATCTGCACTGATGCACGTCTCTGCCAAGCCAGTGGCTATTTAGGGACCAGGATCTGGTGTGCTGGGGATGGAAGGTTGCCAACAGCTGCTGCAGAGATGAATCTCTGGGTGGAATGTTGGGATACTCACTGATTACTGCACAGGTGACGACAAACTTGTGAACTTTCCAGCAGTAGCTCTATGTGGGACATCTGCGTAATATCAACCAGAAGGACCATACAAGGTGTTTGTTGGGTTTTTTTTCTCTTCAAGTACAGGCTCAAGTTTCTCTAATATGAAAATATCAGAATATTTTGTACCACTAAAAATAACCTCTTTATACTAAAACCCAGCAACCTGAAAACCAATCCTTAATCAGCTTTACCAAACCAGCTGATCAAGTGGAGTTGCACGAGGCTCTCTCACACATTCTAATTTTAACATCTGTATAATACCATTTACATCTGACCAATATACACTGCAGACCAAACCACTCATCATGCCTAACGGAGCTCACTATTGCTGCAAATTGAGGGAGTGCTAGGAAGTGGAGAGTGCAACAGAACTCCATAGTCTATTTGTCATAGGAAAAACAATCATCAATATGGTAATTGCAGAAGTGCAAAATGCACTTTAAAGGCCAATGCTGGTAATTTTTTTATTCCATGGAGTAGGAAAACTAATGAGGCACACCTTAGATTAGTTTAGGGTAATCCTAAAAGCAGTAAATAATGCTTACCATGTAAGTACTTTAAAGTAGATTGTTTAAAGTGAAAAACAGACAATATTCCCCTCTAATGTTACAGATGCAGAAACAGAGGAATTTAAATCACCATTAAATGAACTATTTTTATTACCATCAATTACTCAAATTTGGCAGGATACTTCACATCACATTAACTCCAATTTTAATATGATCCATTCTCTGATTTAAAAAAAAAAATCTATGGGTTTTGTTGTTTGGTTTTTTTTTTTAATACAAATAATAATGTCCACTGGACAGGAACACAAATTTTAGGGGAGCTGCTCTACAGAGCTGTAGTCATCTCAAAGGAGTCTGTTCACCTAGCATGTGGAGGTAAAAAGGCAACAATCTCAGCATGAGCAGCTTAAGCTCTGTATCCTGAAGTGGAACAGCACAGACAAAGGTCCCCAGAGAGCTGGAGCTGAGGCTGGGGCATCCATGGGGTACCAGGGCTCTCCTGCTCAGCTCCCAGTGCTCAGGGAGAGGCACTTGAGCTCTGCCTGCAATTCTTAACTCCAGAAAGGACACAGTGAACACAAGCCACACCAAAAACATACCAAGGAACATCCAGAGCAACTCTAGGGGTCAGTTCTGCAAACTGACATGGCTTGGGAAAGTAATCAATTCCTGTAGTGCTGTGCTATCCCACAGCCTCACCTTTAATGTGCAACACCTGGCCTGGACCTGGCTCCTCTCCAGCTCTGCTCCAACCTTCCATTTTTATCCACCACAATCATTTACTGTTGATCTTCAAGGTCCCCTCCACCCCCAACCTTTCTCTGACTCTCTGACTCCAGATCCACAGTGGCCAGCAAGAGGCAGCTTTCCAAAGGCTGTTTGGGATTTCTCCACCACCAAGGGATTTCTCCACACCCCAACATGTTCTCCTTTGTAACAGGATAGAGTTTTGCAGTGTTCATGCTTGAATCCTCCCAGCCAGGTGTTAAAGTTAGCGTAATCAATAGAAATCCTTTCTTCATTTAATGAGGCTTGTACAGAGAATTGCTTAGAAGAAAAAAAAATACCATTAAAGTTCATGGGAATTTGGACTGACTTAGTATTTCAGCATATAGCACTGTGCAAACAGTTGCTTAATGTGCTTGATTCTCCCTCTGTAAATGCCACTGATCAGCTCTGTGTGTCTTCCAGCAGGGCAAAAGGAAACAATACCCCATGTCCTATTCCATGAAATAGCTGCACTTCCAGTAATAAAATAGGGATTTATAGAAACATCTACTTTAAACTGTTTTTAAAGCTTCTGAAATATATCTGGTTTATTTTACCCCTGCAAACCTGTACAAATAAATGCACAGGTTTGTGTGCCTCTGCCGGTTAAGGCTTTACAAGTAAGAAAATGCAGAAGGCAGCTGTACCAAAATATGGCAGTGTGTTAAACCACACGTAAAATTTCTCTTAAAAATCATAAACAAAGCAGATATTATGTTTGTACATGTGTATAAAACAGCAGAGTTTTATAATGCTCTATTTAATACTTCATCCTACAGATGTAACAAGCAGAGTAGAGGTATTTGGGCTCTTTCTACAAATGCTAGTGTTCCAAATAAGAGCAAATACGGAAGAACATGGATAATTGAGGGGGATATAGAAATGGAGCATCACAATGCTGCTTTAAAAGACAATCCTGAATTGTGCTTTCAGTTCTGACTGTAAAGAAGTCAAAAGCTTAAGTTACATGCATAACTTCATACACACAATTAGCCCCACAAAGCAGAGCTGGACATGGAAGTACACCAATTTATTTTGGTGTCAGTAGGATTAATTACACCCTTCAGCTTAACTACTGCCTTGTGTACTTATTCCATTTGTGCAGAGAGCAGCTGATACCAACCCCACCACTCCAGAGCCCCCATTCCCAGCTCCCTCCTATCCAGAGATGTTATATGTACACATTATATTATTGGCTTTTCACAAATATTAAAATGAATGCTATATGTACAATGTTGGAAAACTTTGCTGTATGAATATAGTTTCTTTTAGTTCCATTTTTAACAGCAGTGTGATCAAGATATTTTTCTTGGTGATGTAAAAAGCTTTTGTTCATGTAACTAACTCAGAGAATAGTAAAAAGATAATCAGGAAATTCCTCACATTCTTAGATTATCCTAGCTGGATGTAGATAACTAGAACTCCAGGGAAGGAATTTATTGATCAGGGAGTAGACAATGGGATGGCACCACAAAAAAGTTGATTTACAGGTTGGGGGGGATGATTTTAAATAATGCATAAAGGTCTATGAATATGCAACACGTTAATGCATTTTACAAAATGTTTTCTGAGTTAGTGTGTGCTCTTGGCTGAGTGCCAAACATCCAGCAATATATTCATTTGCTTTATTGTTTGTCTCTTATTGTCTTTTATTAAACTTTTTAAAATCTACCAGGAAAGTGAAACTTGTTTTTCACAAGTGAGAAGATATTGCAGGTGCTGTCCAAGTCATACATGCTGAAGAAAAAAACCAAAGAGTTTATGAATCCAGAAGATCATTCATTTGCCCTTGTTATTGTGTGTGCTTACATGTTAGCAGAGCTTGCTATTGCAGCTGGCCTTCATCTTTCTATATAATAAAGTAGAATATTGAGAACAAGTACCTGTGTAATTAGCACATCAATCATGTAGCTCTTTAATAGAAACCAAGTATTAATTCATGTCTCCACAGATCCCCTCTCTGTAACTAACACAAATTATTAATTAACCAACCACAAGCAAAAAAAAAAAAAAAAAAAAGTAGGCAACCACTGGACAGAAATTCCAGCAGTTATGGCTCAGGGAGCACCCACAGGAATGCCCCACCAGCCCAGGTGTGGCAGGGAATGTGCCTAGCATTTATCAGAGCTTAAAAATTTAAATCTCTCTGTTCGTATCCACACTGCACACAAACCGTAGCAATGCATTTTTCATAATACTTAAAGACAACAAGAGAAGACCATCCTTCCAGTTTTTCCCCACAGTGTGTAGTGACCTTGTTTAGAGGCCATAAGAACCTCAAGAGATTTTTACAGAACTGAAACCTGGATACCATGCTGAGACATATCCCTCTGAATAATGCAGCACAGATATCTCTTCCCTAAGGGACATTTCAATTTTAAATGTCATTTTCTTACTTTTGTTTCCCAAAAGAACCATCTTCATCTTTCTCTATCCATTACAGCAAATCAAAATTTGAATTTCAAGGAAACTGAGGAACCAGCTCATGAGAAACTTTTCCCCCTGGATCAACTCACCAAACTTCCCTGTCACATGGTGGTGACACAGCTCATCCTACAGGATTCAAGCGAGTTTATTGACCTGTTCCCTTCTATATTTTTGAAAAGCTTTCTATTTCATTCGATTTTTAACCCTAAATAAAACACTTTCAAAAATTTTCCCAAGGTTTTTAGCTCTTAGAAAATTTTATGTTTACATTTGACTCAAAGGACACACTGGACATGTATCTCTTTCTTTATCCCCTGGTGACTAGGCAATGGAAACATATTTTTCTTCTTCTCAAAAATATATTGTAAGCCAGACCAAAAATCCAGAGGCATGCAGTCAGCTATACAGAAAAATAATAGAAAAATTCAGTTTTCTAAGAAAAGCAATGGCATAAACACTTAGTTGAGGGAAGGAAGGTGAAATAATTTCTATTGATTTAGCCAAATATTCTTCCAAATTCCATTGCAGATAAGTGTTTCAAAGTTAGGAGTTTTACTACTTGTCATCTTCCTATTATAAATAAATATCTGGAAGTTGAAATAGAAGATATAAGTGACTCATTTTGGGGGACACTCCCAGAGGGGAAAAGAAAGCTGAAGACGTATTCTAAATGTTGTTACTTAAGAGATTTACATTTTAACAAAGCCCTGAAAATATTCCTTGGAATGAACATTGACTGCACACAGAAAAATCTTCATGGCTGACTCTCCCAGCTGCTTTACTTCTTCCTAGACCCAAAAATTACAACATACCAGCCCCTGGAAATGTTTAAGTCAGGTAGTTCTAGCCTTTATAAAGACGCATAGAAGAGCGCTGACAGAAGAGTCTGGAATAATAAAAACACTGAGATATAAAAAATGACTGCTGGTACTTATGAGTGTTTCTATGGTTTGGTTTACTCCACAGGGGACAGTCAGGATCATTTTTGCCATTTTGTTCCACTGCCTTTGATGTTTAATTAAGCAGTTACTTCTCTGCCTAAGAGATGTTCAAGTCATCCTGGGGTTCAAGGAACTCGATTCCAGCTTGCCTGAGCTTCCTGCTCCTTGTGCCATTTCCCAAACCCAAACAAAACAAATGAGTGCAGCTGAGCACACTGAGCACTTCCAGGGCCACTGGAGACATGAGCCATCCATGCTGGTTCTCTGGGCTGAACTCAGACTTCCACAGCCCGGGGAGCAGCAGGAATACTGCTGCAGAAGCAGTGGGGAAAGGCTGGTTGCCTTAAAGGATCCTTGTCTACCATTGTACAGGAAAAAATAGTATTGATTTGCATTCATCAGGAATCCTACGTGGATCAAACATCCCTGGCAGTCAGGAGCAGCTCCAGTGCAGCTCCCATGTCAGTGCAGCCCAACAAAGCTGGCTGAGGACAAGGGGAGGTGGCCACCAGAAGAGGGACACCAGGAGAACAGGGCACCAGTGATGCCTAGAGGAGCTGGAACAAAGGCTGCACAAAGTTAAGAGCAATAAAATGGATATTTATTGATAAAATGGATATTTACTGAGGGGCCTTCAAAGGTCTCACCCTGGCAGTAGCAAAGTCACAGTCATGGCCCTGCCCAGATGGCTCCAAGGGGGAAGCAAAAGAGAGCTTGGTCAGGAGATTTCACATTTTTATAGGTTTTAGTCCATTTGCAGACAGGAGTCAACTGTCCAATTAACAGCCTCAAATCGTGAAGTTTCATCCTTCTTGTTTGCCCACCCTCCTTTTTTCATGTTGTTTATGCTTAGAGCCTGAAGTTTGAAGAAACTGTCCTTGGGTCCCCAGCTGGAATAGGAGGGTTTTGTCTTCACCCACCTGTGAAAAGATCCTAGTAACCCTTCATATGAAACTAAAAGCTGCCCACCAAAGCAGAACAGAAAAACTTAAAAACTTAAGGCATCACCAGGAGTGGCATTTGTGAGGGCACAGGAGAGAGAAACTGTGTTTATCTGGAGAGAGAAAAAAGAACCAGGGAGGGAAGGGAGGAGTGGGGGCAGCAAGTTTTCGTTGAAAGGAGACTCCAAGGCTGTGAGCCTGGGGGCTGGAGCTCAGGCACCACAAATATTCACTGGGAGCAAAAGATGAGCTGCAAGGACCTGGCAGGACTCCTCCTGAGGCTCCTCTCTGTTTGAGGCTGCTGTGAGGCATGAGGTGCCTTCACCAGCTTCCTCAAGGAAGCGTCCAAATCACTAAGTGCAGGATAATGTACAAAGAAGGTCCTGGGAAAAGGAGCACAAGGAAAGAAGCAGTAGGAAATTCCCTTCCAAAGGGCCAAATTCCACACAGGCAACAACCCCAGAGTTGCATGAGCAATCCCTGATGGCAGGATTTGTTTAACTAAACTCAGAACTAGTCCCACGCTTCCCAAAAGCAGCAAGGGAGTGGGTAAGACCCAGCTTGCTCACCTACCTACCTCAGTTAATAGGCAGGGAGAGGAGAGAGGCCAGACAGGAATGAACCAGAGATGCAGCCTGTGCTACCACTGCTGTTAACACTCCTCCAGCTCGGTAACTTTTGTCTATTGATCTTCATTTTTCTCCCCCTTGAGGGCTTCTAGATCATGCTTCCACAGAAAGAGGGAAGCAGAAATACATAACACATGTAACACAAATCAATTTCCAAAATATTTTTATTTTTCATCCTTTTCAGATGTGCAAAGAAATCAGTAGTGAAATATTTTATTTTTTTTACCTTAGATTGGTTGTCAAAGATTCTAAAAAGTCTTCTAATGCAGTTTTGCAAGCTAGGTCTTTTCTGCTGTTTGCCTTCAAATTATCAAATGATAAATGATCAAAGGATGAAGGGGTTGGTTGGTTGGTTGGTTTACAATTCCCTTTGAAGTGAAACAGCTCAGCATAAAGAATCCTATGAATAACAAATGCTGCTGTTTCCCTCTGCCATTTTAGCGTATGGATCACACCTTTTTCACATTTTCCCACGTCCTAATGGCTAAGCCCAGAAGAAACTTTGGAGAGGGAGAGTTTTCTGCACCATAGCCCAAAGGGTGAGAATCAAAGTGGTAAAACACTCTTTTAGCAATGACTCCATGATGCAGAAGTGGCAGCTACAACACACACATTGGAGTAGAGAAGACAAAGTACATTCCAAATCCAGAAGGAAATCTGTGTGCAATCAATGCAGAAAGAACACACTGACAGATGCCCAAGCAGAGAGTCTCTGTGAGATAAAGGATGTGAAAAGGGCATTTTTTCAAATAAACAAAACCGTGCCAGCTTTTTTTTTTTATTTTACAAGAACGAATTGAGGAAAAGATAGACCTAACAGAAAAACATTGGAAAGATGGAATCATGTTTCACAGCAATTGACATGGGTGATAAACGAGCTCAGGAGGGAAAGAGCTCAGAATGAGAGATGCTCCAGGGCTCTGTCTGCTGTGCTCTGACACTGCTGAACAGCTCATGACTCTGATTAAATGATCTGGGATGTATATGCATATATACTCCATACACACACAAGAAACAATCTATTTTCTACCAAGCCTGCCTGAATTCAGGCAAAACACAGCAGCTCTGTTCAGTTCAGCCTATCAACACCAGCCTCTGCCCTCCTCTTGTGTCAACTGTACTCTTGTTCTGACATGTCCTTCAGGGGAAAAAAAAGTAAAAAATGTTAGTTGTGCACATAGTGATAGTGATTGCTATAATCTCATAATTCCAAACACATGAATACTATAAAACTGCCATGTTTCTGCCAGAGAAAAAGAGATAGAAATGGGAAGTTTTGGATTCTGCAAGGAATTTTTTTTAGCAAGGTGCATACACACGTATTCATCATTTCCAGTTCCTAAAAGGCCTCTTGGGCATTTTTTCCTCATCATTTATTGATTCCTGATACCTGATCACTGATATACTTAAACCACTGCTTGACAAAGGTGTCTCAGACACACAAACGTCTTAGAGGAAACAGTTTGACTGCACATGACATTTTGGAAGAGTATTCCCTGCAGGCTGGACATGAGTATGAGGACACAGAAGGTTTTGTAAGCAGGCAGAATTCTGCAGGGCAAGAAACCTGCTGTGTCACTAAATCTGCTGCACTGCAAGAGAACTTCATCATATCTCACATCAGGTAGACCCACTTCCCTCTGGAAGGAAGATTTGGAGATTTCCAGTGCCAGTCTTTCTGCAACTGGAATGGCAGAAGAGAACAGACACTCCCAACAACACTTCCAATTCCTTTGTAATTTGTAAACTTATAAAAAAATTCAACTGCAAGTTGGACAGGAGACGTTAAGCAGAGAAATTTGTGTTTTCAAACTATTCCCCAGTGCCTACAGCTATGGGCTGGTGTCCTAAATATTCAGCAAATATATAAAAAACTTCAAATGCTTAATTTCCAGAAAACTTATTTCTCAGCTTAACACAGTAAATTTTTATTAATTTCTTCCCCTAGGTTAATAGGAAACAAATTACATATCAGAAAATGTTAATGGAATTTCCCTACAGTTTCTTTCTTATGTACTTATACCTGCAAATGTTTAAATATTATAAAAACATAGAAGCGGGGCGAGACAATGGACAATTTATTCTATTGTAAGCACAGGATGGATTGAAAACATGAGAGTGTGGAAAAAAAAAAATCTCTATCTGAAAGGTCTGGCTGCAACAGTTTGTTCTGTCCTTAGAAGAATCCTGAGAGTAATGAAAGCATTAGATGGTGTCCTGCAGCACTAGGGAACAAATGGGGGGGATGCAAGGTTCAGTGGAGAGGAACAAGCGGTATCAGGTAGAGAAATCAGGTCAGGAAGACGAGAGGAATGAAGTTTGGGGTGACTCATCTATAGAAGGGTAGGCAGAGAATGTCAGTGGCAGCAAATCAAGGAGCCCAGCTGACCCTCATTGCCCTAGAGGGGAAACAGCAAAGGGTTTCACATCACCCTTGCACAGGTCTGCTGCTGTTCTCCCAAACTTTAGGATAAACACCACTGAGTCAAGGCACCACCCTCCCAAATCACCTCTGTGCTGTGAGCATACTGTGATGCATTTTTACACAAGGGCCATTTCTAATAGACAGTTTAAATGAAATAGTAACACAAGTATTTCCAAATGCACATTGTGTTCCTTTCTGACACTGCTCCCAAAATGTAAAAGCTCCCCATTTTCACTGCTGATTCCCACAGGACTGTCAGCAGCAGTGCTGCCTCAGCCCATTCCCCAGTCCACCTCCCAAGGGCAAAGTTGCAGATCAAATTCACACAGGCAGAGGATCCAGCAGCACCTCACATGGCCAGGATGTGGAGCCTCCTGCTAAGGGAGGGAACATCCATTAACAACAATTCCAGGGAACACCTGGAATTCTGTTGTAAATAGCACCTACTTGCCCTGGGATTCCAGAGGCAGAATTTCCTGTAAGGATCCCTAAGGGGCAGCACAGCTCCACAGAAGTGCAACCCATGTTTTACAGGGATCACACACCTTTCATTCTGAACCTTCACGTGCCAGGAATTCCTAGAAAGCTGCGACTTTGGTTCCTATACACAAAACGTGGTTTGAGAACTTGCACGTTTCCACACTCAGGGAGGAGTTTGTAAAGTCAGTGTCAGCCAAGGCTTTTACAGTAAGTGACAGTGAGTTTTTCCCTCTGCAGGTCAGGGCAAGCCTCCTGTATTTGTACAGCCAGAAGTGAGAGATATGGAAAATAAAGCAGGATGAAAAATGACATGGGCCAAGAGCTCTCCTGAGTTCCAGGGGTGGGATCAGCTGGCAGCGAGTTAGAAGGGCACTCCCAGGCTTAGTGCTGGGGCAGTTTACCATCTTTTAGGAAAGATAATAATATTATTAATATCTGGAAAAACACTACTAAGACTAAACCAGAACATTTCTGAAAGCTTTCTGCTAACTGAAATGAGAATTCTGAGAATCCAATTCTCATTGCATTGCAAACCAGAAGCCACTTTGCTGGTTTTAGAAGTATTCTGATGCCAGCACTCATAAAAGGAAAGCTCCATCTATTCAAGAGCTGTTACCTTCACAAACACAAAGCTTGTAATAACTTTCTCAGAGTGTACAGTATGATGATGACTGCAGTGTTTTCTTGATGGCCAAACTGCAGTCTCCCTTAGGGAACACTTAAGACCATTTCCAAGCTCCCTTAGAGCAACATATAGGACAAGAGATGGTTATCACAGCTCTTCCCTTTCCCTGCCATCCCATATCCCCTCATGCTGGTGTACTGCTAATAATTTGGGCAAAGGAACTGCAGCCACTCCCTGAGTAAAAATGGCATTTCTAGCTCACTTAGAATCCACCTCATTGCTCTAAAAATTAAGGTTCAATGGTTGTTTGACAGATGGTTTGTCTTAAAGAAAAATTATGTCACTCCTGCCCCCAGTTTTACTCAGAGTAGCATGTTCTTGGTCTCCTAGACTTCACTGAGGGAAGGTCTCTCCCTGCAAAGTGATGCACAAGGTGCAAAACTACTCAGGGATATTGGTGGATCTGCTCTCTGATGTTTGCACACACAGCCACATTCACTGCTTCCAAAACCTGTACAACAACAGAACCAAAGCAGACTCAGAAAGCAGAATTCTCCCTGGAGGTTTACTTTCAGTTCAGATTTTCTGGTTCCCCCGACAAGCACCCACGTTTCAATAGTGAATGTAATGCAGACAGAACACATTTTACACTTCAAAGAGGTGGGCCTAGGAATGTTTCTATTTCAAAGAAAAAAGGCACAAGTAAATTGATTGTCATACAAAATCATTTTTACTGATGTAGAAAACAAAACTACTTTAATATGTATTTCCTTTTTGTATGGTCTGTAAAGAGAATCCATGGAAGAGAAAGGTATTTTAAGAGAGAATGAATTAGCATAGCTCACAAAAGCCAATTAAACCATTGAAAAAACACTCAGCATGCCACATTTTAAAGAAACTATTGATTCATTAAGAGAAAACTACTGGCTTATTTATGGCTAAATTCCCTCCCTTTTATACTGGGGTATTTTCTATCTTTCATAACACTGACACATAGATGACATGAGCTATTTTCTTATCTAAAAAAGTGGAACTCGAGTAGAACACTGCAGTTTTGTATGGCAGAAAAGAAAAACATGTATTCAGAAATTTCACACCTACAAATGTTAACACTTCTTATGCCAACTTCTTCAAGTAAGAATCATGGATTACAAATACTACGGTCTGTTTCATTAATATTAAAGCTTAGCTGAATTCCTCAGACTTTCTGAGATATCTCAAAATGGTAAATAAAAATTATGTTCCATCATAATGGAAATAAATGGACAAATTGCAGGAAAAGAAGGGATGGAGTACAGAAACATCATGCCATGGGCAGGGATGCCACTCAGAGATTAGGATCAGGATATGTGCTGCTTTCAACCACCACCCTTACAATTGTGTGTCTGAGCTT
Source organism: Sialia sialis (assembly GCA_009812075.1). Lineage (NCBI taxonomy): Eukaryota > Metazoa > Chordata > Aves > Passeriformes > Turdidae > Sialia > Sialia sialis. Next base: position 3,084,633 of record VRYO01002326.1, read on the forward strand.
TGGCTAAATCTGAATAAAATTATTTGGACATAATTTTGTGAGTCTTCTCCAAGGACTATAAAGAAACACAGGGTGTGAAACTGTGCCCCAGTTCCCACTGAGTACACTGCACTCAGAATTTCCCCTCATCTGGCTGGGGACTGGGTAGTTCTGATTTTCTAAAACTTTGAATTAAAACCTAATCCTTTAAGAACCTGATCCACACAGGTGATGATTTTTTTCATGCAAATATTTATTAGCACAAATCTTCCTGCTCACAGAGATAATCCCCTCAGGTTCAAAACCAGAAACAAATATGCTGTACTAAGGGAAAAAGAGGGGGAAAGTCTGCAAAAAGGAGGAACAGAAAATGGTCACAAATAGTGACAGGCAATGCTTGCAGAAAACAGAAGAGCAGGCACATCTGACAGCAGTGATTTCCTGAGACAACTAACTGTGAGGGTGGGAATGAGATGCAGGGAAACCAGGATGACGCTGGTTTAAATCTGGGCAAGTCTAGGTACTGGAAATCCCCAAACACTGAAAACCATCAGCAACCCTTTTTCAATAAAGAGGACAGAGTAAAAGGAACAGAATATGAAACACCAAGGCTAGAAATAGAAGTGAAAGAGCAATGTAAGATGAACTGGAAGAAAAAAAAATAAAGGCCAAACCAAGCTTACATTTAATATAATGAAAAACCCTGATCATTCTCTGATAGCTACAGGTTCTTTATCTGAATCTGTGAAAGCTAAAACAATTCACATCAGAATGCCAGTACCACAAGGAGCAATCTTTAACTGCGATGAGCAGAGCCACACACTGTCATTTCCATCTCTCACTTCTCTGTTTTCCAACACAGTTATTAAACATTACTTGGGTTCTGGCCATGTGTATGACAAAGCACAAAATAGACATGAATCCTGTTCTGAGGTCCTGCATTTCCACTAGGCAGGTATCAAACAGACACACATGGAAGAATACAGGTGTTTTAAGTTAGTTATATCCTATGGATGATATTTCAGAAGAAATCTCAGTAACAAAAATACAAAATTAATAAATAGAAAGGAATGGTCTTGATAAGATGTGGAATATTTGGTTACCAAGAGAAATGCAAGGTTATGTGTTAGAGTTCAACACAATTCAAGGAAAACATGAAATTTACCAAAAGGCAACCAAATGCTACAGTCTAGGCTATCTATATTTAAATCCTTGTCTGATATAGATTGAAGACAACAAGAAAATTAAGACTTTCTAGTCAATGTTTAAGTGTTTCAGTCAATCAGGCTAAAATTGGAGTCTTGTTTTTCTCCCTTGTGACTCCTAAACATCTTGTTAGATGCCATTACCAGCTAGTTAATAGCAGCAGCTTAAGTGGACGACATAATTAATTCTTGGTGGAATGAAAAATGGCAGATATTTCATTATAAAATGCACAAGCAGTGTCACACCCAAGTAGGAGCCCTCTGGATGATGAGAATGTTCAGATCCTGACCCATCTCTGAGTGGCTGGATGAATTCTGCTTCCCTGCCCTGTCAGCAGCACAACAGACCTGGGACAAATCAGTGCCTGGGGTACTCAAGTTTAGCAGCCACTGAACCCATTAGTCTGTAACAAAAGAGGTTGGTCATTGTGCTCTGTGTTCAGCTGTTGGATCCCAGAAACCTGGAAGTTTCTGGCACTGACCCCCTGGAGAACACTGCTTTTGACCTGAAGCCTTGGAGAAGCTTCCAAATTGGAATGATGGAGTTGGAATCACAGGTGTGTAGTTAAATAGAAGTATGTGATTTCACAAAGGTGAAGGGTTTTAAATTTGAGGTTTTTAGAATATAGTAATAGGTATGGGACAATGGAGGTTCTTGGGTGTGGTCTCTTTCTTGTTCCTTCTTCTTCATGATTTCAGGCAGTAGTTTTTGGACTAGAGATAAAGTACTGCACTGAGGGTCACAGGTTATTGCGTCAAAAGTATAAGTAATATAGGTGTTAGCTCTTAATTGGATAGCTAGGCTTTAAAAGACCTTGTAACTAGCTAAATACACCTCAGTTTTCTCATTTTGGCTTGACAGCTAACAGTACTGAAGAACTCTCTGTACTTTAGATAAGATTTAATAATAATAAACAACCAAGTCTGAACAAAAATCCATCTCTTGAGCATTCAATGCTGACTCTGAGTACAGACAGAAGAAAAAAAGTTAACCGCTTTCATTCAGCCACATTCAACTGAGTCCTGCCTGTTCCACACCATTTCTGGCATTCCCAGTCACACATCTCCCAGTGAGCACCACATGAATATGTATAAACCATCTAAATTGCTTTATTTTGAGGAGTATGCCAGAAATTTAAAAAATTTTGTTAAAACTTGTCTTCTAGAAGTGCCAAGGCGAAGAGAGATGCAGCTACATCCCAGCCATTGTGGAGGGCACCTTGCTGTGGTGGGCAGGGACCTCTTCAGTGGAAAAGGGTGATAATGAGGAACAGTGGGATGGGGAGGAGAAATGGGAACTTTGTGCTTAAAAAGCACCAAGTATGAGCTGCCCATGATCCCTGTGACACGCAAGGTTAATTAAAACAGTTAGTACCAGGACATGGAGTTTCTACAGTGTGGCTGCTAAACTGTGAGCTCCAGCTTGATTTCACAGGTTTTGATTTCCCAGCATAGCCTGAGTTGGATGGGACCCAGAGGGATCATCAAGTCTCATACACGGATGAACCCAAGGCCCATCCAGGGACTGCAGCCACAACCCTGGTGTTATTAGCACCAGGTACCAGCCAACTGAGCCAATCTCATTTCTCCACCTGAAAAACAGTGATCAGAACTGTCTCTAGTTTGTTAAAGTCCCATGAGCTCCATGCTGGGGGCTAAGAAAGTTCACTGAGTTCTGGGTCTTGACCAAGTTATTATGAAAAATATATATACATAATATTAAATCCTACAGGGGATGTATCTCCTCCTTCAGAATGCAAAGTTATTGTTGAAATCTTGTTATTCCAAATTGACTTTGCAAGTACAGAATTTGACAATTCTTTCTCATATATCCACAGGGCACAAGAGATAATCTCAAAGCAAAACCTTTGAAGGAGGTTTATTAAGACTGTACTTATTCCAACTGCTAATGAGCTAATGAGCAGAAAAAACCCTTAAAAATATTATTTCTACAGCAGAAATTAGTGATAAAAATGCCCAAAGGAACAACATCACATTCATCATGATGCAACAACAGCCACACACTGAGATGAAGATGGCTTGGAGGCTCAAGTGTTTATATTAAGGAAGGGCTTCTGAATGCAATCTCCTTCCCACAACATAGGCAGAGTTATAGCTTTGCTTGGAGCCAAACTGTCATAAAATAGCTCATCCTAACACACAAGCATTTGGCAACAGAATTACAGCTTGTTCCAGGCCACAGCATAACCAAAGAGCATCAACTTCTCACCGGGACACTGCTGAATCAATCTCACATTTTACACCTGAGCTGCCAGGGCTTAATTAGAGCCTTGCAGTATCTCAACATTTCTGCTAATAGCAATATCACCAGCAAACAGATATTGATATTACAGGGCCTGGAAAAATCCCACTATTCACTCTTTCTAACTCATCCTGATGCAGGACATACACATGTGATTTAATCAGCGTGGAAGAGGCAATTTGCACTGAGAAGCAGCAATCAGTTACTGCTCACTCAGACACACAATGTCACAGGCCTGAGTTTGTTCCCAACTTTTTATTCTTCCCTGAAGAGCTGCAAGAGATTTGTGCATTTCAAAGCAATGATCATCATTTCTTTACAAAAAAATTACCAACAACTTCTTGTAGGATAATGACCATCTCAGTTATCTCCTCAGTACTTTCAGCGATACTTATTTTCTGAAATGCACATTCTAAAGGTGACTGGTGTTGAGGGGTGACATTTCTGAGGGGCCCATCCTCAAATACCTTCAGTGGTTTAATTTACAAAATCACGGCTTTGAGATCCTCTCCCAGCAGTCACTACCTCAAACCTGATATTAATCACCAGCTTTAAAAAGAAAACGTGTCATTCATCTAAATAAAGCAGCGTTTTGTAAATAATTAATAAGGAGATTAATAGCAAAGTGCCAACAGCATCAGAGAACTTCTTGATTTATTTTCCTTCAAACCCATCCACCTTTCAAGCAAAGCCTAAGTAGCAATGCCATGCTATTGGCTTAATAATACTTAGGTTAATATTTGTACTAAGCCTCAGATTATGCCACTGTAAACACGGCTTTGCGAAAATCTGCAACAAGTTTATAATCTCCTCTTGATAAACCTGACTCCTTACTCTGATTCTGTAACACATTACTTTTGATCACTGTGCCTACTCAAAAAAATCCAGGTCCATCCTCCCCTTTCTCCAAGTACTTTTTGTGTAAATGGTTCATGTAAAGGAACCCTTTAAACCCAGCATCATTTACTGATCATTTTGAACACGGGCTGATTAACTTTCCCACAGCTGACACCATTCATCTGTCAAGAACAGAATATTAACAAGGGTGGAAGCTGTGTAATTAAAAGGAAAGAGAACACACCTGCTGTAACACCCAAACATTATTGCCTACATATTAGAATTTCAAGGTACCCACCACTCCAAGTCTGTAAGGTCAATTTTATATAAAATGGGCCTCAAGTCCCTTTTGCCACTCATGACAAGCACAATTAAATATTCACACCAAACACTCCTTGAGCTTCTCTAAGTTTGTGGTCAAAGCAGGTTTTGTAGACAAGTTCTTCTCCTGAACAACCATTAATTTTGAATATTAAAAATGAGGTTTTCTTGGCCTTTGTGTTTTGCTGACATAAAAGAAATGAAGCCAGAAGCCTCAATCATACACCTGGATGCCATTCTGCCTTTTTTATGTGAAAAATACACTGTAAAGATGGTCCCACTGCTGCTGGCTTCAGGCTGAACCACAGCAAAGCCCTTTTTGTCTGGATAAGCTGAGCTGCTTTGTGTCTGCTTCCACAGGGAGGAACAGCACAAGGAAGTCTTGTGTCAAGCAGGAATGATGACAGAACAGAAAGATAAAAACTTTGGATTTAAGGAAAAACTGGAGAGATGGTAGAGGAAAGTTCCTAGGGCTTTTACACAGGTGTAAAGAAAAATACTTTTTTTTTTTTTTTTTTTTTTTTTAAACTCAATGTGGTCTGTTCACCTTAACATCTCATTGCAGCCAAGTTACAACAGTATCAAACTGCAGGAAGCAAGCACTCATGTAAATGAAAATTTCAATGAGTGGGATCCAGTAAAAGGCTAAATCCAAAGTTGTGAAATAATGTTACTTTTCTTTAGCATAGAACCCTCACTATTTCTCTAGACTCAAAACATGCACTCCTGGAGGAAAGCGATACAGAACCAGTGAGGCAATATGGGAATATTCTTAATTAATGCTCCACTCAACTCTCACTTTTACTTAGAAGAGTCAAGATGCTGGGTTTTTGAAGGATATCAAATAAAAAATGTCACAAGTAAAAATCATTCCAATCACATTTCAATATACCAGGAGAAAATGAGGCTTTTTGTTGTTTAGAGAACATTCTGGATTTCTCAGGGATAATAGCTGACAAATTTTAGTTAGACAAACAGCAGTAAACTTTCAGGAAGAACTGCAATTTGCACAGCAAAAAGACCCCAAAAACAACAATCTAAATTTTGTTTCTTTAGGTTTTAAATAATAATAATTATAATGATTTTAATTATATGATGCTGAATATGAAACCTTTGTACCTCTTGTGCTGCAACATATACTTAAATTAATAGCACACCTACCTTCACCTCTCCCTTCTTCTGCCCTTCTCATTTAAAAAACTAAGATAGTGTTGGAAATCCATCCTAATAATGACATGTTAATTATCATATCAAGAATTCTAGTTTGGCCCCACTATCTGACTTTGTGCAGATCACAAATTAACACTCCCAGACTGCAATTTCTCATCTACCAGCCTGTTCCTGTGTGTATCTTATTTTAGATCAAGACCAAATTCCACCATGCAACTTTTGCCACGAAGGAATGTAGAAACTGAAGGAGATGGGAACAACTGACTGTCACTTAGCAGCCAAAAATTCACCAGCACAATAGTCTGGTTTGCAAATGAGCAAAAAAATAGCACATAAAATTCAGAGTAAGCTTTTGGGTTGAGAGACAGTGGCTTTCATCCTTTCTGATACAAATGAAGGGAATCATGGAATGGTTTGGGCTGGAAGGAAAATTAAAGTCCATCTCATGCCACTCCCTGCCATTGGCAGGGACACCTTCCACTGTCCCAAGGTGCCCCAAGCCCCATCCAACCTGGCCTTGGAGACTGACAGGGATCCAGGGGCAGCCACAGCTTCTCTGGGCAACAGAGACTCAGCACCTCACAGGGAACAATTTCTTCCCAATATCCCATCCAGCCCTGCCCTCTGGTAGTGGAAGCCGTTCCCTGTCCTGTCCCTCCATCCCTTGTGCCAAGTCCCTCTCCAGCTCTCCTGGAGCCCCTTTAGGCATTGGCAGGGCTCTGAGGTGTCCCTGGAGCCTTCTCTTCTCCAGGTGAACACCCCCAGCTGTCCCAGCCTGGCTCCAGAGCAGAGGCTTCAGCCCACTGAAAAATTCCACATCCTGATGTTGGGTCAGCTCTGCAGGTGGGGTCTCACCTGAGGGAGGCAGAGGGACAGAATCCCTCCGTCCCCTGCTTCCCAGGTTGTGGGATGAGCCCAGGACATGTTTAGGTTTTGGGCTGTGAGTGCACATGTCCAGCTCTCACCCAGCACACCCCAAATCCTCCCCAGACACAAACAGTATTTATGGGATGGGCCAAAGTCATTTCTCAAACAAATCAACTGATAATTTGCTAATACTCTATAAACAATCATTACAACTATTACTAGTGCATGGCAGTAACACTGTTATTACAGTAAGTTTTCTTCTGAATTGCTACATGCAAATAATAACAAAATTATTCCAGGAGGAGCAAGTCTATCCTTGGCTTGCATACAGACAAAGCTGGATCTCCTTGGTTGAATGATAAGAACACCAGTAGCACTCTCAGCCCTGAGAGTTTTTTTTCTGCTCTCCTGCTGCCCAGGGAGCGCTCCATCAGATGCTCTGGGGCATACAAATTGCTACACGCTGCAGCAAATGGACCTTGTTCAAAACCTGCCACTGAAAAAAACACTCCAGAGCAGAATGGAAAAATTTAGCTTTGATCAAAGCCTTTAACAGACATCATCTTCAATGTGGTCACTCAGGTCAGCAGAGCTTGCTGTAGTGCTCATCCTGCCATGTGCATCCTGCCGTGCATACCCTGCACACACCTTTGACCTTTGGCTATTTGACACTTCTCTTTTTCCCTTTGCAATTTCAGTCTTCATTTCCTAATCCTCTCTCTTTTTTTAAGAGCACACAAACTGCTTCTCAATTATGTTTTTCCTTTTATTGGAGAGGTATGATTATTTTATTATTTTTAGGGGTATTATTATTATTATTATTCTCTCTCTCCACAGAGGATCACAGATATTACCTAGTGTGGATCTCTCCCCAGAGTACAGCCCACATCAGCACTAAGAGTGTAAACAAAATATTTAACTTCTTGTTACACTGAGAGGAGCCAGCAACTTTCTATTTTGTCCTGTTTTATTTGAAAAGGAAAACATTATTGCTTAGAAGTCCAGTTCCTTCTTGCTTGCTGTATTGGCTCTCAGTTCCTACCAGCTCTGTTGGATCCCATCACACCAAGGGCATAGATAACTTTTACACATAGGTTTTTCTTCTTCTTTTCTAACTCTGTAAATCATTCTCCCTTTTTCATTAAGTTTCAGAAAATGTATCATTTATATTCTGATGGTTTTAGGGGAACAATATGAATGTAAACTACACATATTCTTAATGGCACCAAAAGTAATCTAAAACCCTCAGTGAAAAATCTTTCTAGCCAGGACTAGAGGAAGCCTGTTATGTACTGACCTTCACTGATAGATACACTTCTGAAATCTCCAAATGGTTGCAGCTGTCATGGTTTCTTTTATTAGCCAACAACCTTGTTTGATTAAGTGTTAAAAGAACCCTTCTCATTACTGTTGGAAGGCAATGTTTCTCCAAGAGTTGTTAATTTAAATGAACATTCGGGTTTCCATCTTTTAAAGGCTGTCATTTGCTACATCCATTTTCTGAACACAGAACAGAAGATCCCTTTAACTCCTTTAATCTCCTTGTTAGCCGTACCCATCTGTCCTTGCAAGGATCTCACAGGGCAGCAAGGTACACACTTGGCAATTGGAAACCAACATGTAATCATTAGTTTCAAAGTCACATTTTAGCACCCTCAGCTTGAGAGAAAACACAGCTTTTCACCATTGACTTCTGAAACTTACTGACAACACTGGAAACTGTGAGTATCCTAAAAAGAAGTTAAAAACTTGAACTTAATTGTGAGATATGTAGTAATTGGGGTGCTAGCCCAAAGAGAATCTCCAATTAGAAGTGATTTTCTTCAGGAACAGACAACATGAGGCAGGAGCACACTACACAGGCAAATTCAAAACAGCAGGAGTTTTCCTGGTATTCACCTTACTGCAAACAAGGCGGGGGGAAAGTGCCCTGGTACAACACCCACTACTTAACTTAGCAACATCAACACTTTCAGCTTCATCCCTACTGACCCACAGAAATTGCTAACATAGACACAGGCATCAAAACTGAGTTGAATCTACTGGCTTTGCTTGGACCCACAGAACTTGCTAACATAGACACAGGCATCAAAACTGAGTTGAATCTACTGGCTTTGCTTGCTTGCGGTTCAGAGTATCTTCATCTGCACTACAGCTTATTGTTCTAAAACAAAATTGTTTTCCATGTCTCATCAGGAGTGAGCAAGCAAAAATGACAGAGCAGCACAGAACCCCTTTGCATCTGTGACACTCACTGTTCCTGACAGTGCTCAAGCCACCAAGGGGCAGGTATTAATCAGGCAGCAGAGAAGTTAAACACCAAGGAAAGAGACTTTACTCCCCAAGAAGTCTGGAATTCAGGAGGCTGAATTGGGTGAAGGACTCGGGGCATAATCCAGGCAATGGGAGAGAACGGCACAGATGGGAATTCACTCATTAGGGAGCAGCTGATGCAGTGGGACCCCCAGAGCACCAGAGGGGTGGCCAGGGCTGCCAAAGGACCTCACACACAGGACAACGCTTGGGGTCCTGCTCTGCTCTGAGAGGGCAAACACAGGCAGCCAAGTGTGAGAAAGGAATCATGTGCAGGCATGCACAGCACATCCAGCACAAGGTCATGAACTGTGTGCTTGAGTTGTTTCTGCAGCAAGTTTGGGTCTAAGAACCTGCACCCTAAGGGTTTTTATACTAAAACAATGAGCTTGTGATGCTTTGTCTTGATATTTTCTTAATAAACTCATCACTAGGTGAAGCACTCTACTGATTACACTGTTCCAACACAGCAGCAACTTCCCTGTAAACTGATGTCTTGAGT
>VRYO01002326.1:3102093-3150457 GCA_009812075.1 Sialia sialis
TAACTCAAGACACTTCATCATACACTGGGATGGCAAAGACCAGTCAAACCAGATGAAATTGCCAGCCCACCTCTGGCATGAGGAGGATCTCCATTTGCTCCTCACCAGATACATCTTCATGGACTCAGTTCATTCAGGAGTTGTTTATTTTTATTTTACCTCCAAAGAAACAGGCTGTATTACTTACACACACAAGAGGAGTAAAACTATGTCTAAAATATGACAATCCCAGGAATGAAAACAAAAAGCTATTTTCAGGCTAATAGTAATAGATGCTCTGAAATCACATTCACAAAAGCTAAGTAGAAGTCCTAGCCAGGTAAAGATGAGACAAAATACAACCTTAATTCCTTTAACTGAGTGGTGCAGGAAAACAAACTATAAACACAAATATAAGAGCTGTTGAGAATGTCATAGCTCCATTAATTTTCCCTTTCCACCTGGAAATATTCTTACCCTGATGCTTAGATATGAATATCTGCTTTGTCTCCCTTCTACTGAATTTAAAGTAGCTGTGCTGCTAGTTCAGGCATTAAAGTTAATGTAAATTTACTTATTCTCATTTGATCTGTGAAAAATGAGTGTAAGCCTCTATACTACAATGCCAATCTGTTTGGAGCTTGTTTGCTTTTTAAAAAAACGTAACTACAATGCAACACTGTAAATTCCTTTCTTCTTGCAAATAGAAGAGGCACCACCTGAATTAAATACTCCTCTGGAAAACCCTGATGCCTGCTACAACACAGGGGATATTTAGCTTTCAATCAGTGGGTTGTGGATATAATTAAGCAAAAAATGGTGAACCTTCAACCTTCAAGTTCATCATTAAGAAAGCCTCAGATTACTTACTAAGGCAGATTATGTCACACAAAGAAAGTAAGATGATCAACATTATTTAATTATTAAGACCTTGTAATTTAGAAGAAATGTGAGGCAGCCACACACCTTGTAACAGATTGATGAAAGATATAACAAGCTGAGTTGCTGCTTTAAAGGAAAGCTGTTAGAGTGAAGAATGATCCCACCACTCTACTCTCACTGAGAAAAATAAAATACATCTTCCACCTCTTCACCACAGTGCCTGCAGTGTGCAAATGAAAACATGCCACTCAAGCAGTGTCCAAAGAACAAAAAAGGCATTTTTAAAAAATACATCTCATTACTGAGCATAACCAAGTGTGTTCTTTCAATTTAGTCTTAATAAATACTGCCACTCATGATGCTTGAAGGTACTGGCAGTGCCACTGCTGTGCTCCAAGAGCCACACAAGCTCTATCCCAGGTGTGGCTGCTGCCATGAGGGGGTGGTTAGGGGAAAATGGGAGCTGGGACCACCCCCAGCTGTCAAGCATTGGCAGCTCACAGACTTCCTCAGCAGGATATACGTTCTGGGAGCTCCAGAAACCTCTGCACCATGAGCTTTGGCTAATCTCCTGCTAAGCCTCTGCAAACAGCCACAATACAAGAATGACCAGGCTTTTATGTTTGCTTTCAACATGACTCTTGTTGGTTTAATTTACTCCCTTCTAGTTCTTCTGTTAGGAGAGATGGCAAAAAAGAATCAAACCAATCCTTCCCCCCAAAAAACCAAACCTACTAAACAAAAATAACAACAAAAAAGCTAACCAAAGCTAAAACTCCACTGAAAAAGCCCTCAACACTTCATTCCTCATAATGAATTCTATAGCCACCTGTATTTCAGGCTGAAAACCCCTGGCTTATTTGGTTGTTCCATATAAAGGAACATTTGACCAGCCCTGTTGCTCCTCTCTAGACAGATTAGATCCAATGGGTTGTCCTTGAGGTGTGAGGACCAGAAATTAATCCCAGCTGTTGGCAAAGAGTATCCAGTGATGTCACTGCTTTATCCTCTATTCTTTTATTAAGAATTCTTCATGTTTGATTTCTTTAACACCATAAAGTGATGTTATCACACAGCCCCTTATCACAATCTCGAAAACATTATTCTGAGCAGTAGTGGCCAGCTCAGAGTTGCTACTTGAAGTCCTGAAGTATTGAGGAAATATTAAGGAAGATGTTGTGCATCACAATTACTAATTAAGCTGCTTTGGCTCCAGTTTTTGAGTCAATATGATCTGATCTTGGTGATCCAGTACTATTCCTTTCATCTATTTATTCCATACTCCCAAACCACATAATCAATGAGATTTTTTGATTTGAGACATATCTTGTGCTAAATCCCTCACAAGAAAGGACTCCATGTGAGACATGTTGACACAGGTAAAAGTAATTTCTTCATTACAACAAAATTATGCTTGTATTAGGAAGCCCTGGCACAGGTTGCTCAGAGAAGCTGTGGCTTCCCCATCCCTGGAAATGTCCAAGGATGGGGCTTGGAGCAACCTGGGTCAATGCAAGGTGTCCCTGTCCAGAGGGTGGGACTGGATAGCTTTAAGGCCATGTTTTTTGTCTCATTACCTATATATTGTAGCCAATATTGGCTTTCTGGTTCTTAAGGGACTTGCCAGCTTCCCAAAGCCATGGGCACAGTCTGCCTTCACAAGCAGGGTTTGCAATTGCTTCCCATTCACAGATCTCTGTGCAATTTAATTGCAGCAGGTGTATTTTATTTCTAATATATTATCATCTTCATTTTAACAATTACACCTAAAACCCATTAAAGTGTATTTGAAAAGAGAAAAGAAAACCTATGAGGTATTACTGATAATGGTTTAAATATCTACAGTGCCTTAATAGCATTAAAAATCCCAATAAAAGAGGACAGTAAAAAGTAAGTTCTTGGTCTTATCTTATTAAAAAGATTAGACAAATGCTGCACAGATGGAAAACTAAAGAGATATTTATGCAAGGATATGTGAAAAAGTCTCACAGTCACAAGATTAAGAAATTAAATTTGAAGGGAGGGAGTATGGATGTTTGAGAAAGCATGAAATACTAGGAACAGAACAGTTAGGAAATCTTTCTAGGGAACTAGAGGAAATTAAGGTAGACTCCCAGCTATGTAAGAGGGGTCTCAACAGCTTTATAGATGAAAAGAGCATGAAACCACTCACTGATAACTTGAAGCAAACAAAAATTCTACTCCAGTGAGCCCAACAGAGTCAGATAAAGAGGGTCCCATCAGGCGTGGAACAGCCCCTTAGTGGTGATAGCAAGGAGGGCAATTTAACAATCAAAGTGTAACTTGGGAAATGCAGGACACCTTTCTGTGCTCAGCTGAAGGTAGAGAGAGCTAGGAAGAATCTAAATGGAAGGCAGGGAAAAAAATGACACTGGGGACAACCACTGTAGGTGATGGGAGAGATAATAGTGACACCACAGTTTGAGCAGAAAAATTCACAAATGAACGTGTCTAGATAATAAACATCACTGACTGTGCATGGTAATAAGATGAAGGTAGGATAAGAAGTGAGGGACACCAGAGAGTTTTCCAGGGGAGATACAGAGCTCTGCTTTGCCTTTGTTATCACAAGCTGTCAGGCCACAAGTGCTGCAGATGAGAGATGAAATACACGCCTGAACAGAGGCAAACAAACCCCGGGCTGACAAACGGATTTGCAACTCATTTGCATTAAAATAGCACCTGCCCATGTCTGAGGAGAGGAGGTCACCCAGTGATCTGATTCACAGAGAGAAGACTGTCAAAAGCAGCACAGCATTCCTACAAACTACAGGAAGGAGCATGGGAAATACCTACAAAAATGATGATGCAAGGAGCTAGGATGGTAACTGCTGACAGGGATTCCTAAAAAGGGAATACAAACCATGAGAGAAGGGTGAAGGACTGATCAGCCTTACCTGTGAGAAAGCATGTGGCAAAGCCTGCAATCTGTGATCAAAATACCATATTTTAGGCTTGCTGAAGCAGTTTTTTCTTGTTAAAACCAGACCACAGTGCTCTTTGGAGTAAATTTGAGGAACATATTAACATGGAGGGGAAGTCAAAAAAAAAGCAGAAATGTGGACTAAGAGGAAGTCACAGTGAGAGAAGAAAGCATCTTAACAGGATGAGGAGATGGATCTGTGCAGTGAGAGGCTAAACCTTAAAGAAAACTAGCAGCAGTGGCTGTTCCTGAGAAGAGACAGGAGAAGGAAAACTCCTCCAGTGAGCTGTAAAAGAAAATAGATGCAGAGGGAGACTCTGGCACTCAGCTGGGTTTGACAGGCTGATGGAAACACATAAAGCATAAATGAAGTACTTGAATGTGAAGGAAGAATAACAAAAATTGAAATGAAGGGATTAGGGAGTCTGTATGTTAGGAATACAAAATCACCTATACAAGGAAAACTGCAGTGCTGGAACAACAGTGCCAGTCAGGAGTCTGGGGGAGAAGGGTTACACAGCAGGAGGAAAAGAGAAACCCGAGTGAACAAGAATAATTAAAGGTACTGGGCAAGGTGGGGCAAAAGGAACTATGAGACACCCTGAAATTAAAAAAAAGATTAGTGAGTCACTATGCTCTATGCATTATAAATTAGGGAGAGGAATAATTCTGAAAAGATGTGAATCATGATGAGAAAGAAAACTCTTCCAGTGCAAGCAGGTAAAACCACAAAAGAATCTGCTGCATGTAAAAACTCCAAATTACAATGTGAAACAAGAAAGGTTGGAGCAAAGGGCTAAGTAGTCAAGGAACCAAGAGGAGGGACTGAGGACTCATACTGAAGCCAAAACCTGGGTGAGTCCTCAGATGATGTCCCAGGTGCCCTCTGGAGATGCACATCAAGGTCTGTACATCAGATGCTGGGGGGAGCCCAAGAACAGCCCCAAATCAGAGTGGCCCTCACTTCATCAGCCTGCAAGAGGCAAGATGACCAATGTCACTCACTAAATTGTCTTATTTGTCTCTAGGAATATGCAAGAACTCATGTGTTAGTCATGGCATGACTGATGAAATTAGGGAAACTGTGCAGTTTCCATGAGGCAATGATCATTGTCTCCAAACTCACCATCCTATTGTTCAGTTGTTTACCTTTCTGCTCAAATCATGTCCTGTCCTGGAGCACAAAATGAGCCTTCTTCCTTCTGCAGAGTGAAATGTGTCTCAAATTCTTCATCTCCAACTCCAGGAATAATGAACCTGGAACTTACAGGTGTTTTCCAATCCCAGAATGGCTTGGGTTGGAAGGGATCTTAAAGCTCCTCTCATTCCACCCCCTGCCATGGGCAGGGACACCTTCCACTGTCCCAGGTTGTTCCAAACCCTGTCCATCCTGGCCTTGGACACTCCCAGGGATGGGGCAGCCACAACTGGTCTGGGAATCTGTGCCAGGGCCTCCCCATCCTCACAGCCAGAAATTCCTTCCCAATACCCCATCTAGCCCTGCCCTCTGCCAATTCCAAACTGTTACCTCTTGTTCTAACACTACAGTCCCTATAGTGAATGTGTTTCCTCATTACCAAAGCAGGATTTATTACAATAGCACTTCAAGTCTTAGAAAAGAAATGCAGCACTGCAAATCAGAAAGCCCTAAGCTCAAGATAATTCAGCCATCCTCTTGAATGTCTTTTATGACTTACTAGTCACAAAATTCCCAAACCACATCGGGCCACAGCACATCCTTACTGAGTTACCTACAAATTTTCTTGAGGAGTAGCTCCATAAAAATATTCCCTATGAAGTAAGATGCTACTCAGCCTGAAAAGGAGCCAAATAATATTGTGATATCTGAATTAGTGTCCTACTGCATCCCCCTTGAACCAATTTGGATACCAAATCCAGTTTAAGAACAAACATGGTTTTAAATACCTGAGTGCTTGTAATTTCAACCCGAAACCCATCAGGTTAGTGACAGCTCTTGTGGAGCAATTCAAGAAAAACTTCATAATACTGGTTATAAAATGAATCCAAATTCACATTGGTATTGAAAGATAACTTCTCTATCACACTTTTCTTACTTGGTAGCAGACAATCCCTCTTACCATTATATTTTTAAATCTTTTTAAAATTAGCCTCTTGGGAGATTTCCTGTAAGATGACACACTATTTTTATTTGCTCCAAGAATAAAATCTAAAACATTTTCCTAGATTTCACTATATGGATAAAGATCATCCCTGAGTTTCATAAACAGCAGCATTTAAAAGGAGTGATGAATAGCTTGATACATTAAAAATTTAATCAAAAAACAGAAGCTGTAGATTTCCAGTGGTGTAAATGAACCTCATCAGTCGCTCCCAGAATTGTTGTTTAAATCACTTAGCTATAGAGCAAGACCATACTAATCTACATGAACAAGTAGGAGAATAATTGAGGTCTTGGTGGCTTTTTAAACTGTATTTACAGCTGTTCTGCATGACTGCAGAAGCACAAAACAACTGGTGCATGCCAGCTAATCTGCCTCATTCATTCCTTCTGGATTTTGACCGCTGTAATTTGTTTCACAACATTTGTGCTTTAACATAATTCTACAGTGAATGTGAGAAGGGTTAATGAAGTCATCTGGAATGCAAGCCCTTGTTACAGCATCCTGCTGCTGAGCAGTGGGAGGAGAGGGCACATTTCCTCCACGGAATTTTGTATCATTACATCATGCAAGGATTAGGGAGGGATGGGCACACAAAAATCAGCAGCTTCTGAGGGTTTCTTCCAACCTCTAAAGGTTTCACTTCCTTTCAGTCAAGCCTGCTTTCCCTCCAGCACACTGGTTTTCTACACTATGTGTGGTCTGCTCACTTAAAACTGTTGCCAATCTACCAGACATTCTGCTTTTCCTCCTTTTTGCTACAGCATGGCACTCTATATTTATAAACAGTTAAGTGCTGCCTGCCTTCTGTTCAGCAGCAGGGGTTTTTTCCTCTGAAACTACTACTAAACTCACTCACTCAGTGAAATAGTTGGCTCCAAGAACATCTGGGGGCAGGGCACCAAACACTGCCTCTCTCCCTCTCTCATTGAAGTCCACCCGAGCACTCAGAACTTCTTACTCATGTTCGCTCTGCTCTGGAGCCAGGCTGGGACAGCTGGGGGTGGACACCTAGAAAAGAGGAAGCTCTGGGGAGAACTCAGAGCCCTTCCAGTGCCTAAAGGGGCTCTAGGAGAGCTGGAGAGGGACTTGGGACAAGGGATGGAGGGACAGGACACAGGGAATGGCTTCCCACTGCCAGAGGGCAGGGTTAGATGGGATACTGGGAAGAAATTCTCCCCTGTGGAGGCGCTGAGGCCCTGGCACAGGTTGCCCACTGAAGATGGGACTTGGAGCAATCTGGGACAGTAGAAGGTGTCCCTGACCATGGCAGGTCCCTCTAAGACCTCTTCCACGACTTTCTCTTTGTTTTCTGCTCAGTATCAATTGCTCTGCAAAGACATTCTCATTGCAGTACCAGAGCAAGGAAGAACATGATTGTTATACCTAACTATGCCAAGGCTTTTTTCTTATTCCTGTAAGAGCAAAAGTCATAACATTTGCCTGGATATTGTTTTCTTACAGACTCAGTTCCCCTTTTATAAGTGGAAAGAAATTGCCATCACATTTAAACTCTTTGAGATGAAAAATGGAAATATATCACTATGAAAAAGGAATCCTTCCATGATGCTTTGGGTATTAAATGATCAAGCACATTCAGATCAAATTACTTCCATCTCCATCTCCTCTTCCATCTCTTACAAAAAATTGTATAGACAACTGGTCCTTCTCTCTCCTGCCCAAATGCACACTACAGGTCTGTAAGGAAATACAGTGAAATCAGAGAGAAGCGGCAAAATTAAATAAACCAAATGACACAAAGAAAATTACATACTACAATTAACCTTGTTGAAAGTTATCACACACCTTGTAAAAAAAACCTTCTGGTTTTAATTTCAACGATTTGGAAATTGTTTTGTTGAAATACCAATGCTCCATTGAACAATAAATTGCTAACTTAGTTGGGAAGCAGCTAGAGATTTTTTCAAAGCAGGTTTTATTATTGATTAATGGAAGGTTCTGCTCACAGCTGATGTGATAATACAGTCCTGAGACTCAGCTACTGCAAACTGCTGTGTGAAGACAAACACTGAATCCTAATGGCTTCAAAAGAAGGAGAATTCTCATAAATGTGCTTACAGAAACAAGGCCTACAACACTACCAGTTGTTTTCAGTGAAATAGTGCATTTCTCATGGCTGCATGATGTATAAGGACATTCTATATTTATATTTTAATAAATTTGTATATTAATCATTCATTGTGCCTTTTTTTGCCTTCCTTTTCCCCCTCTACCTCCCTTTTTTTAAAATTCATGGCTTTATTCTTCACATATTCTAAGTAGCTCTGCAGTCAAAGTTTCATAATTATTACCAAACAGTTACTAGAGATGTCTTCTGATTTAAGTACAGCATAAAGCCAGGCAATTTCAGATGCTATCTTATGGCAAACAGTATGGAAAAAAAATACTTTTCAATAGACACTGCTACATGTAAATGGAAATTCTGGGGAGTTTAAAGCTCCTGGGTTAGTGACCTGCACTCTGTGTATCGCAGATGCAAATCCTGTGCAACAGCTGTGCTGCTCTGGGAGATTTGCAGTCAGAAATTAAACCCCAAGGATAATTAGAGGCATCTAGGGCCACACCTGGCAGAGGGGCAATGGCAGCACCCATATGGATCCCCACAGATCTGGCACTATCAGCTTTTCCTACCCTTATACCTCTCATCCCCAGCTCTCCTCAGCTCTGCAGCAAACAAGGATACAAAAACCCTCTTGAGGAACTTACACTCATCCAGAAGTCTCTGGGGTATTTCACACGTGGGAGCAGAGTGAGCCCAGCCTGGCTCTAGCTTAGCCCTGACCACTTGAAACACCAAGTGCAATTTGTTTTGGTGCCTGCTGGAAAAGAAGTGATTTCTCATCTTCTCTTGTTCCAGAGACCTTTACAGCAGGCCAGTAATTTCTTCCAACTTTAATTTAATTGCAAGTGGAGCTAAAGGTAATTGAGATCCTAAACCACCTGCTTTAATAAAACTGGGGTCTTTGAGCTTGTGCTGCTGGTAAAGCACTACCTACCATTTTAAAAAACAAGTTCCACATGGAGGTGATAAATCAGAATTTTGTGGGCTAGACTATCACTTGACAGATGCAAAGATTTCACTTGCAAAATATAATCATTTAGGTGTAACACCAACATTTGTTTCCTGGTAACTAAGCAAGAATTATGAGGAGATGAGTCAAAAATGCTGCACAATTAAATAACTCACCTCCCTAACAGAGGAGACAAGGAGGTGGAAAAAGAAAAGCCCATTATTAATGGTTGTTGTAGGTACATTGGAATAGCAAGCAGAAGTTGCTGAGCCATTTTAAGTCTGCAAATGAAAAGAAATTTAAAAAAACGAAACAACACCATTACTCTCAGGTTATCATTTTGCCAACTCTCCTGTAGGTTGCTGAAGACCAGCAATAAACCAAAAAGCATTTGAGCAAAGGTTGAAGTCTAAACTGTAATAGCCACATTGAACATTAATGTGGACATATGTAACTAAAGATGCCTTTTGCTCCCTTCACATTTAGTCCACTGAGATCTCCAGATTCTGGCAGACACTACAGGTCTATCCAATTAATTGTTCAGATCATGACATGTTGCAGCAATAATAATTCTCAGTCCTCCCCGCAACATCCCTACTGCCATTTCAGTGAGCTCTTATGAAAAATGCACTAATCTTTTCTTCTCTCTTTTCTAATTGCATGTAAAAATGTGAAGTGGTTTAATTTTCAGCATACACACAATAGAAAATATTATCTAGATGTCAAGGTGAAACCACAGCCTTCCAGAGAGGAATAATGGAGAGATATTGTACAAAACTGGAATAGATTAGTCTGTTCTCTCTGGAATCCTGAGCTCCACTTAACCTGCTGCTTCCAATGGCACATGAACAACTTTCCAGCAAAGAAACTGCACAGTTTACTGGCACTTTTGACTTTTTTTACCTGTTTTCTACAGCCTGGAATTGCTGACCACTGTGCACATGAAGAGCATCCATAGTTGTGTTGGGAAAATCAGTGTGGAGTCAGGGACAGGGCTTTTACTACCTTTCACAAACAAAAAAAAAAAAAAAGAAAAATAGCCCAGAGAGTTATAATGCCTTTGACCTGTAACAGTTACATCTTTGCTCTAATCACTCAAGACTTCATCCAGTTGGGTTTTTGCAAACTTTTAAAGGCAGAGACTGACAGGTTCTGCAAATACTCTGTCCTTGTGCTAGGCTGCCCTAGGGGGTGTAAAAGATCTCTCCATATAACAGCTTTGAGCTCCACATACAGAGATGTTCTTCATGGCCTGCTTTATGGAATCCTATATGAACATATGAATGTTTTTGTCCGAGTTCACAGTCAAAATATACTTTCTTGGCTGGGACCTCAAGACCCAGGTTCCAGTTACTCCCATACAGGTTTCAAAGGGAAAAAATTCATGCTCAAGAGCAGAATATAACAGAAAATTGCTAACTCTATTTGATATTAACATCACAATTACAGTTCATGCACTGTAGCTAGTCAATTCTCTCAGCTAAATTACTTCATCTTATTTACTAATCATCTGGAGTAGGATTCAGGATTTTATGATGATGGCAAAATGGAGATTCAAGTGTGTCATTAACTCTGCCTCCATTTCCACATGCTTTTGATGAAGCGTGCTCAGACATGGAGGGATAGAAAAAGTAACTTGGCAACAGACTTGATTAAAAAAACCTAGGCATTAAATTACTAAAAAAAAATAAAAATAAAAAAAGAGGTGAATTTTAAACTAAACACTTTCAAGGTTCATAATGTAACCCTTTTGTGGACATGTTATTCCCTATACTTCATGGAAAAGTTTGAGTGTTTTACATTAACCACACATAGTGCAGACAACAGCTAAGAAAGGAGCCCAAAAGAGGGAAGGGTGGTACTGCCTGTGTAAGTTGGAAAAGTGAAGGCTGTGCTGACATGCATTTCTCTAAGCTAGCCCCCTCCTAGAATGTCTCATTGCTCCCTGTAACCACTACCCATGCATCTTGAACACTTGGATCCTCCTCACTGAGCATAATTTCTGCCCTTTTAATCTCTCTGTGATACATCTCCACACTCCTGCTTTTGTATCACTCCCAATTCTGTGTCAGGCTTTCACTTACTTTGAAAACACATGAAGAAAATGAGTTAAGAATGTCAATACAAATTTATGGAGGTGGCACTGCAATGTCAAATCAAGAATATGGTATCAGGATGAAATACAAGAGTGTCAGGATAAATGTACCAAGCTGACAGCACAAAGTCAAAATGGAGCAATGTCATTGCAGATCTACTGAAACAACGTTCATCTGTCAAAACAAAATCGTGTCATTAAACATTAAAGAATAGCTTAAATAAACTGAAATGCCTAACTGCTTGTTCAGATTAGCAAATTCCACCCACACTACCTTCCCAGAAGGGAAAAAATACAAGTGTCTGGCAGATGCGGGCAAGGAAATACTGTGATGGGATGTAATACTACAAACCCAGTTAGACTGGGAGCAGAAAAGCCTGATAGTGCAAGGAGACTTCTGAGTCAGGACCAACAACCAGATGTCAAAGAGGTAAAGTGATCACCAAGGAACAACCCCAGCAGGAGCAGGGACTACCCACACAGGAGCAAGTTCAGCCACCAACTCATTTTCAGCTTTTCACTTCATACCAGAGACAGAGGAAAGGCTGGGAGAATTGGAATTGTTCAGCCTGGAAAAGAGAAGCTTTGGGGTGACCTAATTGTGGCCTTCTTGTACCTGAAGGGAACCTGCAAAAAAGATGGGGAGAGACTTGGGACAAGGGCCTGGAGGACAAGAGGAATGGCTTCAAACTGCCAGAGGGCAGGGTTGGATGGAATATTGGGAAGAAATTCTTCCCTGTGAGATTGCTGAGGCCCTTCTCTGTTATTGAGAGAAGCTGTGGCTGCCCCATCCCTGGAAGTGTCCAAGGCCAAGGTGGACAGGGCTTGGAGCAGCCTGGGATAGGGGAAGGTGTCCCAGCCCATGGCAGGGGGTGGAACATGATGAGTTTTAAGTTCCCTTCCAAGCCAGGCTATTCCATGGATTTGTTTTCATGTCTGTGTATTTCCTGACCTGTCATAGTTCAGTCCCAATCTTGCCATATCTTTCCTTCTTTTCCTGAATAGCATTACTCCTCACCTTCAAAACTATTAAATGGACATTGTGTAGCCCCCAACAAAATATCCTAAGAAAGCACTCAGAACTGCAAACTTGCACTACTCCTATTCCTGGGAATAAGGTCACCATTAAACAAAATATCAATCACTATTTTAAAGTGTGTCTTGAGCTCAAGACTGATAATTTTCAATTGCACACAGCTAAACACGCAGCTGTTTCTGAGTATTAACAGATTATTTGTTGCCACAAGAGCAGATACAAAAAAAACCCTTTTAAAGTAGTTTTCCCAATGCTAACAGCTGTATCCATCAACACATCTTCACATCTTCAAAAGTGAAGATGAAATTATCGACATTAGGAGTGTCTGTGCAGAAACAAATGCATTAATCAAATTCTTTGAAAGGGATGATTTTGTGGCTGGGTGTCTAGATTTCTAGTGAATTAGAAAAGAAAATAATGCAAACACGAAAAATGCGTTCTCTCTGTCCTCCCATAGCTTTAGAATAGAAGGGAACTATGGATCTGTGGAAAACTGTAAATAAAATCACACTTAAGGAAAAGATTTCTTATTACTAAGGGGAGAAAAAAGATAAACACAATATCACACACCATTAATACTGGTGCTTATGCCAATCTTCAGGAAACCAGTGCAAATATCCATCTGTATTTCTAGCCAGGAAGAGCTTGTACTGCAATGCATTCTCTTTCATTTATCGCTCCCTTGAAATAACTTTCTGGCAAACTAGATTTTTATTTCCTATTAAAAGACCTAATGTATATAGAGAGGAAAGTAACCCAAATCAGGAGAACAAAAAAAGTCAATTGGTTTTTCCCTGAGGCAGCCCCATGCACAGAAATCCCTGCCTGCCACATTCCAGGTGTGTTAAGTGTAGGAACACCTCAGTGAAGGCCACACCCCACAGGTTGGGAGATAAATGTGTAGTTTTGCTGCAGAGCACACCAGTTAACCCTTGCACATGGCTCTGCTTTCAGACTGCAGCTGCTGAGGACTCACACAAACACCTGTACTACTCAGCTGTCTCCACTGGAAGTGATATGGCTTTTGTTCTGGTCAATATTGAACTGGATCCTCAACCTGAGACCATGAACACACAGCAGAAATTGCACTTATACCCTCACGCAACGTTTCAGAATGGTAATTTAAGAGCATGTAGGAAGTGAATGAGGCTGAAATCTGCTGTGCCAGTTCTGAGGCAGGACAAACCAAGATTCTCCATAGCACTCAAGTCTACTTCCTTTCTGCAAAACTTCAGATATTTGAAGTGGAAGCAAAGTCTGATTTGGATTCTCTCTTTGGAGGGCTTGTTTCCTCAAGTAGCATTGATATGAATCACACTATGTTCCTTTAATAAGGCATTATTCTTTCCTCCCTCCATCCAAAAGGATTAATTAACAGAAAATTCATTAGCATATTCTAACAGGGAATAACTAAAACCTCCTGGTCAGGTAAGAAAAGGTGTACAATTGGAATATTTTGCAAGCACAAATCCATACATCCCCTCTCAACTGAACCACGAGCACAGAAGCAAAGAAGGTTCTTCTCAGGCTGACTGTTCCTTTCATTATTTTGGTAATGAAACATCACAGGGGATAATTTATTATGCGAATTCTTTCAGATGATAATTTACCAATGGCTACACATAACCAAAGATAAGGTAACTTAACTTAGAAAAATATGAGGATTTTTCTTTTTCCTTCATAACCTTTTCTTTTTAGCTACCTGACTTTGAGACCAACAGGAATCAGCAGGAGAGCCTGTGAAATGAAGGTGAGCTTTTCACCACAAAAGCACAGGAAACATCTCCCTGATATGGAAGTAGAAACAATGCACATACACCAACACATGCTGTTGAAACCCAGAAATCCTGTTTTCACATTCCCCTTTGGATAGAGAGGATAGCAAAGCCACAAGCTTGGCTCCAAATCCACTCCTTTGCTTTGGCTGAAGTCAGGGTTATTATCCAGCCTGTCCCTCCAACAAACTCAGACTTAGCTCCCAGGGCAAGACACATCCTAAGCCTGTTCACTGTGCTGGATCTCCAGATGCCAGGGAAGTTTTCATTCCAATCCCCACTTTGAGAGAGGAATGACTAGAGTTCAGTGACTCCCTAAGACACAGGACCAGAAGCTTCCACAGTGGGTACCAATCCTCACACCCTGAAATCTTTCCTGAGAGGAGAGAGCAGTTCCCCCCACCATGACTTACATCCTCTAGGGCTGGATTCTGGTGCACAGCACTCCTGGTAGCTATTATGAAGAATGGTAATAATAAGTTTTCAGAACTGTTGGCTCCCAAAGTGAAAACTGCCCACAATTTTTAGTGCTGCACCAGATGTTAATACATACATTCACTTTATCTAAAGCATTACTTATTAAATTCTCTGGCTGGAAAGATTTCTCTGTGTTTGCCAGTTCAAGGATACAGGATGTCAGACTACCCAAGCAGCTCTGATTCATGCAGAGCCTTTGCAGTTTGCCTTGATATGACACTGTGAAACAGCTATTTAATATCTTAAAGTTACATATTAAATATTTCCCACATGCAGCAAGCACAAAAGGAAAGAGGCTACTACTTAGACTTAGGAAGATATTTGCAATTAGGTTCTGCTTAAAGATGAATTAGAACTAGCTCGAGCTGCCACATCTGCTTTTTTATTTCTCTATGCCAGGCTATGGACGGCCCAGTTATACCAGGTAGCCTGGTTTGCAAGGCGCTGTGGAAACAAGTGAGAAAGAGTCCCCATCTTCAAGTTCTGAAAAGAAACAAAAGACTTTGTGCAGAGAGAAGGAAGAGGGAGCAACAAGATGAACATTGCATGCATAATAAGTAATTCCCCCAGTGCTACCAACACAGCTACTGAGAGGAATTACGATGAGCTCTTCCACACATCCCAAGATAAAGAAGAGAAAATCTCTCTCCTTCAAAAAGGAATGCTCGCATTTACTGAGAAAAAATGTATTTTTTCATTTTATCCCAGCATCTCCAAGTCTAAACATACCATGGAAGCAATACCTGTTCAGCAAAGTGCTGATGAAAGACAGGAGAAACCCTTAATGGATTTTCAGTTGTTTCTCCCTACCTTGCCCATGCAGTTCCTCAGTGCCTGCCTACCTGCTGAACCACTCTGGAGTCATTCTCTAGCTCAGTCAGCTTTTACTTCACAGTGAATTCCATAAACTTGGATTCCTTCTCAGAAAAAGAAATACTGAAATACTGACATCCTTCATGGATCATAATTTCACTTTATTTCTTAACTCCAAACTGCATGTTAATGGTGTCACCACACAAATCAAAACAGGGAAGAGCACTGAATTGCAACTCCTGTATTGCAAATCATTCAAACAGTTTAACTCCAGATCCAACAGTGGTAGGCTCTCTTTTTCAGTGTTAAAGAAAAAGGTATGATTATGAAATTTAAAGAGAGTTTTCATAATATAATGGTCATTCTAAGATTTATAATGGTTTGTACAATAAATATTTGTTCATGGGAATGTCTCCATTGACCCAAGTCAAACTGTTGCTTCACAAATTTGTTTACTGTAAGGGGTTTGTTGCATCACCTAATTAGTGGCTTGTTTTGGTTTTTGTTTGTTTGTTTTTATTCAGAGCTAGGACTGAATGCACAAGAGACAAATGTTCTTGTGTTTGGGTTTACTTGTTTATTAAATCTTATCTATAATACAAAGAGTTCTGCAGCACTTCTAGCTAACAAGCCAAAAGTGAGAAAATGGAGATGAATCTAACTAGTTACAATGTCTTTTAAAGCCTAACTATCCAATTAAGAACTAACATCTGTATTATTTATACTTTTGACCCAATAACCAAACTCCCGTGACCTGCAATGCAGGATTTTCTATCCAACCAAAAATTACTACCTGAAATCATGAAGAAGAAGGAACAAGAAGGAAGAGACAAAGCCCAAGAACTTCCATCTTGTCCCATACCTATTACTATATTCTTAAATCCCAAATTCAAAACTCTTCACCTTGTGAAATCACACACTTGTATTTAACTACACACCTGTGATTTTAACTCCATCACCCAAATGTGGAGGCTTCTCCAAGGCCTCAGGGCAAAAGCAGTGTTCTCCTGGAGGTCAGTGCCAGAAAGCACAGAAAGTTAAAAACTCACAGGCTTCTGGGTTCCAACAGATTACCAATGTGCCCAGCCCAAATTCACAACATTTAGCTGACTTTGAATGCAGATATTTGTACATAGTCTCCCTCTCAAGGCAGATGTGCTCTTGAAGCCTGAGTGTCTGGATTACCACATGTCCCTCACAAAAATGGATTGTCAAGGAAGGAGGAAAGGACCCTCTAGGGAAGACCTCAGCCGTAGACCTGCCCCAGGGATGGGAAGTGCTGGAAGGACTCCCATGGAGATGGGCAGTGAGTTGGCACCAAGGGGAGAGGAAAGAAAGAGGTTTGTGTGATGTTGCCAATTGCTAAATCAACTTCAAATTCAGTACTTCCAAAGGAGGCAGACAGCTCACTGAATAAATCACTACCAAAACTACAGTGCAAGACCCTCTATTCATATTTTATACTGGAAAAAATGCTGCTACCCACTCCCATGGTGTCACTTGTGCTTCATCTGCCTCACTGCAATTCTTTGGGCTGGAAAGGACCTTACAGATCATCCCATCCCACCCCTGCCATGAGCAGGGACACTTTCCACTAGCCCAGGTTGCTCCAAGTCCTGTCCACATTGGCATTGGACATCAAGCATTATTTATTTAAATCCTGGGATTTCTCCTGAATAATTAATTCAGGGGATATAGAGGACTGGTCAGTCACAAGGACCTGCATAGTTCACAAACAAGTCAAAAATATCTTTAGGGAGGTTTATATCACAATAAGCCACCTGCTAATAGCATGCACAACAAAATAACTGACTTCAGCTATTGATAACATGGTATTAAAAAGGCTTAAACTACAGCAGGTTTTTTTACTTGTACTTGATACTAGAAAAACAAATGACTGCTCTTAATAAAGAAGATCTGCACATTTTGTTGTCATGACTGATAGGAGCCTTTCACTTCAAGTGTTACTGCTTCTCCTCTCATTAAGATCAAGTTCAGACTCTGCAGAACTGCCAGCTCTGGAAAACGCTTTACGCAAGGGAGAAAACAAAACATGGGAGGCCAACTGTTCATAAGATAATGTCTTCACATTGTGCTTTAACTGTCTACAATAATTAGAAGAGCTTTGATATGTGTCTCACATTTGGGTGACTTGCATTCAGCTCTGCAGTGCTGTGAATAACTACATAGATATGAAAAGTGAAAGTCAGTTATGATCATTTAAAAATGTGTAACCGCTGTAAAAAAAGTAGCCTGTGGTTTATTTCTCACATGAAGTGTTGGGGTGTTGATGTTTAAGATTACAGCCTCAAGTTATCAGAAGTCCAGCTGAAACCATTTTCTTGATTGGGAGATTTATCCTGAACTATGTAGAAATTATTCTGGACTACGTATTAGTGACCCTAGGTTAACACACAGTTTAAAAACTGCAATGCAATACAGCAAGTTACCATCACTTCAACCACACCATCTGGATTTAAATGCCTTCTTCAGCAAACCATAGAAAGGTTCCTAAGAAAAGCCTCAACTCCCTGCAAATAGGCCAGGGTTACTCTATGCTGGGTGAGCAAGAGTGGAAGTTGGAATTGTTATGGGTCAGATTCTAGAGCTCACCTGAGCCCAAGCAGTTCTTAGATGTCAGATATCCAGGAGCACTGGTAGGAAGCCATGCACTCCATTATCTGCCATGCCTGGTTATCACAGCAACTCTGGTCAAAATCTGACACAGCTACATAAAATACACACTCTGACACCATTTATATTTATTCTCCACATTTCAACTGCACACTCAACACAGAAGAGAACGCTAAGAATGTCCATGCACAGAGAGCATTTGAGAGGCAGAATTCAAACAATGGAAATACAAGATGGTTGGGTGGGCTTGGAGCAAGATGGTCTAATGGACCTTGTTGACACCAGGTGATCTTTGAGGACCCTTCAAACCCAAACCAGTCTGTGACACTGCACACTGGAAGTAGGTACAGTTTTGAAAGAAATCAAATTACAAATACATTTTAAAGCCAACATTTTAGTGTTAAAGATTTTCTTATCTTTTTACTTGCTTTGAAGAAATAGGACCCAAGTGAGTAAAGCCAGTGGATCTGGGAAATGCTGCCCCAAAGAGCTCAGAGCTTTAGGCACTGAATCCTCAGTGCCTGCTAGAAACTTTGGTAAGCATTAAATGATGTTTACATATTCCAGTGGAAGATAACTTAAGGTAATGTCAATACAGAACTGAGACACCTTTCAAAGATCATGCAAATGATCATGAAACTCATTAATAATCTTTTAAAGTCTAGTCAAAGTCTCTATATTTTAAGTGATTAAAAATGAGCAAGAACTTGGTTTTTGCAACACCTCAGAAATCAGTTAGCTTGCAAGGAGATTATGTCAATGATGAATATTGTTAATATATTTAATTTAACTTACAGATTATCTCTACGTATTCTTATATAAGAATGGCCATACCAGACATTATTCTGGACACTTATACCTGCAAACCTGGGCCTGAAAAAGTGTGGTGGCAAAGGGACAGTTATGTCAAAGTAAATTATACTCTTGGAGTAAAGGCACTGAGACATGACAGGACTGACAGACAGTAGGGTCAGGAACAGCAACCAGAGCTATGAATCCTTGTTGTGGACATCTGGAACACAGTCATTTCACAACGCTGAATGAGATTTTTAAGTAACAATTTAAGTAACTCTGAATTAGCAAAGTAATTAGAAGCAAAAATCTTATTTTTTTAAGTCGACCTTCATGCCTGCACTACCTCTTACCACTCTCTGCTCTCCCTAGCTGTATGTACTTTTGCTAACTCTTTTTGGTTTAGGCAGTAAGTAAAACAGGGAGAGGCTGAAGAACTAAGTACACAGACAGCAACATCCTAAGAACAGCCAGGAGAGCTTAAAAATAAAGAGGCAGAGCTAGAAATAAACCACTGAAGAGAAACCCAAACTCTTGTGCTGGCAGTAGAACAGTGCCCAGACACAGCTTCTACGAACGTTTGTGGGTGTCAGCATCACACTTAGCATGAAAGACTCAGTTTATTAATTCTCTTTTTGTGCACACGGGGAAAGTCACATGGGCTCAGTGACCTCAACAAGCCTGGTTTATAGGCCAGCACTGGCTTAGGGCTCTCACTGTCAGCTTTGCAAAGGGAAATGTCTTCCTGCTTCACCACCTGCTCTAATTGGGCAATAATACCACCAGGGTCTTATCAGGCTTCATAGCACAAAGATTATTCCCTTAGTAAATCAGTGCTGTCATGACATTAGTGTCCTGGTTACACCACTAAAGAGCACGTTCATCCTTTCAAATATGAAAAACACAACCCATCACCATACCAATCATGTATTAGATACTGCACACAGGCTAGATACCAACAGACACTCTTTCAAGAGCTGCTAAGTAGGAAATAAAATGAAAATAAAAGAATAACAGCATCCGAGACAGACAGTTATTTTACTGTTATTTTACAACGTTAACCCACATGAGCCCACCTTCTTGCTCTTGCAAACCTGCTCCCTGCCCAAGCACAACCACCAAGCTCACCCTGTTCCTTGAGAGGATCCTTTTTCCTCAGCTGATCATTAGGTCAGGCTGGGTGGGACTTGGAGCAACCTGGTGGAGTAGACTCAGACTATTCTGAGTATTCCGAGCCCCACAAAAACAGCTGGTGAAAACACTGAATAAAGAGGCATTCTCTTTGACATATTAAAACAGGTAAGAAAACAGCAAAGCTCTCAGATGTAATACAGATGCACAGCTGATGGATTCATGGCTTCAGCATCATTCAGGGCTTTCAGCACTTTCTCCCAGCTGTTTCTAGATCAGCCACTACTTTGTGGGAACACTGCAGCCCTATTTCTGCTTTTCCACCCTAGCTCTTCCTTGTGTATAAACCTTGTTTGGTATTATACCAGGGTCAGAGAACTCAGAGAACTCTCCTGTTTCAAAACAAATGAATTGCATTTGACTGGGCTAATTTTAATTTCCATCAGCCTTCAGACCCAGTTCAGAGTGCAGCTGTATGCAATAAGTGCGAGGGCAGTGAACAGGCTGGAAAAATGGACTGAGAAAGAAGTAAGAGGTTTGTTTGTTCCTTTTGGCAGCAGCACCAGATAATGCCTCCCTAAGGTACCCCCATGCACTGGGATACTCCTATTTTGCCCAAGGTTTTTGCTTGTTTGTATTTTATGTTTTTAACTGAAGTTACCTACCTTGGATTTTTTTAAAGATTACTGGCTCGTGTTTTTTCCCCCCCCAAAGCTTTTCCTTATGTCATTCTGCCTTTGAACAATGAAATAGGCATTTAGAAGAGAGAAGAAGAGAGAAAGCTTTTCAAGAAAGGAAATATTTGCAGTCCAACAGCAATGAGGTTGAGGCCATTTAATTCACCCCACCTGCTTTCTTTGAGATGTTCATTTTTGCAGCTAGAAGAATTTGGGCAGATAACAGCCTTTCAGAAGATTTCTTGCTACACTAATAATTCTAAAATTTCCTCCAACAGAAAATTTGATGTACATATTTCATGGGACAGAACAGATATTGCCTTGTAGAAATAAAAATTAATAAAAGCACTGAGAAAATAGCAGTGAGAGTGAGGGACAAAAAACATCCAGACACTGAAGACTCAATCCAACATCAAACCACTGGATCTGATGTTGTCCTATCACAACAACACAGAAGGGTAAATAGATTATTGCTGTTCAATCTGTTTCTCTGAAAAGTGCTTCCTTCCACAGCTTTTGTACTAATTTTTAGCAGCACAGATTTTAAGGGTTTGGTGTCACAAGAAAACCAGGTCTTCTAAAGTTTCTTGGTTTTTTTTGCAGCATGGCATTTCAGAAACAAGCTTGAAAGCTGGAAAGGGCACCTGGATTTGCAGATGTCCTGGCCTCAGCCACCACCACCAAAAGATCATCTCTGGGGCAGAAATCACTCATTTCACTTAACAGGTGGACATGACTTTGTCCTGTTAAAAGCAGATTCCGTATAATCAGCACAATGCTGCCAAATTATTACAAGTAAATCAACTGCAAATAAATGTCTTTGCAATCCTTGCAGCTGAAGTGTGTACCAAGCCAAGTTACAGTATTAAAATGTAAGTTAAATTCATCAGTATGGAGAAAAAATAAAGCACTTCCTATTCTCAAGTGTGATCCTGTAGAAAGCTGCTTAGAAAGTAACTTCCCAGTAAATCAACTTGTCAAAATCTGAACTGATTTTTTTTTTTCAGAGAATAGTTCTGCACCAAGACACTCATATTTCCCTTCTAGTATAAAGATATTTTCTGTAATATTCTATGCATGCAGATGCCAGGAATTATGGAGCACAGTAAAGCTGATGGATAAACTCTTACCTTAGGTGTGGGCTTGGATAGCTCAGGGCAAAGCTTTTATGCTAAACATGAAAACAAACTGCATGATTTCTAACACATGATGCTTTTAGCAGATACAGATTGCACTCAGCAAAGTGGTCTCATACGGACAGCAAAAATACCAAGTTACCTAGAAACACCTCTACATGCTGCCAGGAGCATGCCAGTCTTCTCTCTCCACGTGCAAAAGCCAAGAGCAGGGAGCTGAAGAACAAGCACCCCTCCAGAGCAGCAAGCTTAGCTCTGATTTAGCTTTTGCCCAAGCACATTCTCCTCTGCAGGACACTAGATAATTGCTGTCTGCATCATAATTAACAAACCTACTCTTTCCTGTCCTTCATCAACAGAGAAAAAGACCCAGTGGCAGCCCAAAGGAGATACAAGTCCTGGAACAGCCCCAGCAGATGACAGTTGAGTTAGGGGTGGCACTAAGGAGGATGAAAACCCCTGTGCAGGCACAGGATGGATTATACCTCTCCTTCCCACACCTTTCTCACCCCAACCTAACCCAGAGGGTTCTTTGAATCAATCTCTGGAGATT
This sequence comes from Sialia sialis, assembly GCA_009812075.1. Lineage (NCBI taxonomy): Eukaryota > Metazoa > Chordata > Aves > Passeriformes > Turdidae > Sialia > Sialia sialis. Next base: position 3,124,191 of record VRYO01002326.1, read on the forward strand.
CTTCCCTCTATCCCAGCCCTGGCAGCAGTGGCGGTTCCACAAAACCTATTGCTACTCACTTGATGAGCTTTGTTTCTGCAGCCCTATTTCATTTCTACACAGTGCACCTCCTAGCAACCAACAGCACCACAAGGATTTTACCTGCACCCCTTTTGGAGCTCTCATGAATTTCTATTTCACATTTCAGCTACACAATTGCCCTCTCACACTCTTCCTGTAAGGCTACTTTATGGATAGAAAAGATAATGTGCCAGGTTCCAAAAATTCTGTGTGATGTCTCATCATCATGTAGCTACAGCTCCTGATAAATATATATTTTTTAAGTTATAATAATATTTGGCACTTACATACTATTTTACATCTTGAAAGTATTGTACATATATGAACCTTCCCAACTTTTCCATGAAAAAAAACAAACCTACAAGGAATTAAGATTATCAATAATCATGACCCTAGTTATTTGTTAAATCCTGATGGCCTTCTTGGCCCTGAGCATGAAAAATGTATCTGCTTCAAAGACTTCTCAATCTGAACTGTGAAGAGCTTGCTGAACAACTGCCATAGGCACAGATTTATGCTGACAGCAGAATTCAGCCCTGCCCCATCCCCCAAAAAAATTCAGATGAATCAAAAATCAAAGTCAACTTTCTCATGGAAAAATCAAGTCATTTCCACACTAAACCGAAAAAATGAAATCCCCAAACCTGAAAGACTGTAGTGGAAACAAGAAAAGCAGGACCACTGGGTGCTTTATTTCACATACATACATAATGACATACAGCCATCCAGGGAACAGAGTAAATGCATAAATTCAATTTCAAAAAGAAAAAAAAGTCAGATCCAGCTAACAAAGAAGAAAAACCTTATCCAAGGTCCTGAACAATATGGGGTTAAAATAACCAAGGCTCTCTGACAGTTTTATCTAAAAATTTGGTGACTGTTTTTATTCTATTTTTCTAACAAATGCTGATGCAACACAGAGTGTTCTGTTAGCACCATCACAGGACCTTCTCCTGGGGTTGGATGAGGAACAAATTCTGCACCTCTCAGCAGCCTTTTATGCTCACTAAATTAGACACCACAGTTTCAGGAATCCATTTAAAACCAGGATAAATAATTCTCAAACTTGTAGGCATCATGTGAGACATTTATGTGTCAGAATTAAAATTCATATTCTGTGTTTTGTTTGCTAAACCTTATAAATTAAATAGGTTTGTGCTGCTCACATAAGCAGCGTGAAGTGTCAAACCTCCTCTCTGTACAAGGATTGTATCACAAGAGTAAAAAGAATGGGATATCCTTCCTGGAAAAGTCAATAATCCAGCCTCAGGTGGGGAACAGGGCTGGAGGAGAAATATCATTTACAGGCAGATGAGATGCAGAGCTGCACATCAGGGTGGAATTCTCCCACTCTGAGAAGTCAGTGAATGATCTCTTTGGGGCACATCCCTGCAGCTGTTCAGCTGAACATTTCAGAACAGATTCCCAGAGCTCAGAGCTCAGCATAAACAAAATTTCCAGGAGCTAAATCCTAACAAAAAAAAAAAAAAAATCCAGATTTATTATCCTTTGTTACCTTTTCACTTCTGGTGATATTTGAATGCTGGTGATTTTAAGTGAAAGCTAACCTCCCATCTGAAAGGCACAGAGCTGAGTATCCCACAGCCTTCCTGGGAGGATTACCAATGACAACAAGGTGGGATATTAATTTATGAATTGCAGCCTGTGCTGCTTTAATACCGATCCTATCACTGGGACAAATGCATTTTAATATATCACTTCAATATCTAGTGTGAACACGGCCTCGAGAGAGCAAGAAAATAGAGAAAATATGTGCACTAAGGACGTCAACCAGGACCACAGTGAACACCAGGAATGTGAATTTTGAGTCACCATCCCTGGAGGGATTTACAGATATGGCACTGAGGGATGTGGTTTAGTGGTGGGCTTGGCAGTGTTGGGTTAAGAGCTGGACTCCATATTAAGGGCCTTTTCCAGCCCAAATGATTCTGCAACTCAATGATTCTATATTTCTTGAAAATAAAAAAAACTCTGAGTCATCAGAAAAAACTGCAAAATAGTGGAAACTTCCAGATGAGATATAGTTGCCTCCTAGAGCAGAGTCCTAAGGCACACCAGTTTTATTTGAAGGCAAGTTTCCTAACCGTTACGAGAATTCACCATCTCTTGCAAACACCTTTGTACGTTTTTCTCCAATGTTAAAAATGTGGAGAGATGTAACAGATTGAAATAGCTTAAGCTAATATTTAAAAATTGATTATTGCACATTTCTTAATTAAATCACTGAGCTTTTAAATCTGTTCTGCTCTGCCTCTTCCAAAACACACACTGAAAACAAAACAGCACCATCTAAGACACTGACTTATCTTAAAACAGCAATTTTCACTTTCCTTCATGTGACAGATTCACTTCTGCAAAAAGTGATGTGTTCTCAAAGTAAAATAGCACTTAAGAAAATAGCAGGGCTACCCTCGCACACAGAAAGTAATTGAGCTAAGCTCAGGCAACTATTGTGAAGAAAATGGTAACTGTTTAATAAATATTCCTTTCAAATTAACAGTTTCCTACTTATTTTCATTTTGTAGCTTGAATATGGTGATTTCACTACTGAAAATTTTAATTTAAACATTACTACTGGATTAATTCAAAAGAACCAACCCTAGAATTACTTCTGAAGAGTGTTAATACAAAAGTTCAAGGGATACCAATGCTTTTGTTGTGTGTGAATCATCACACAAGCTGAGCTAAATTGAAAATACTACTTCAAGCAGTTTGACTTTGATCTCAGTTAAACCAGCTTGGGCTCAGACATGGAATTTCATTGAGAAAAAAACTTCCACTTGCAATACCAAGTTCAGTGGACCTCTGGGATGTAGGGAGTTGATCCCATTATGTTCTTATGTGATCTGCAGAGAAGGTTTTGCAGGCACTATTTAAATGACTGAAACTTGGAAGCCATAGAGAATTTCCCAATGGAAGCCAATGAAGAGGAGAAATTCCCTTTTTCTCATAGCCTAGGAAAGGGGTTGTAGGAGACAAAGAGGCCTCCTCTCCACAGGAGAGATTTAGGAATAAATTAAACCAGTGAACTGGCCTAGCTTCAGGTTTATCACTTGATCAGTGACCTTCCAAAGGACACAGCAGGGAGGGTGGGTTGGCAGTTCTCTTTCCTGCTCCTGCCATTCCCTTTCCCCCTCTGCTTGGCTGCAGATTCATAATGCCAGTGCAATGTCTTGCCAACCATAAAGAACTCCAGTAGCTCAGCAGCTTTCATCAGGAGACAGATAACCTTCCTCTCTTAATCCCCAGTGGTGGTTAAATTGGATCCCAAGATGATTGCGTGGGTATAATTCCATAGAAAGGGTAAAATGAAGGAAATTTGTCTTCAGAAAAGGGTACTAAGCCCATCCCTCTATTGTAGACTGCAGAGAAAAGCCAATGTTTTCCACCCCATGCAGCACATCAACCTTCCAGTTTTGGCTGCAAGACTGCAGCAGAGGATTCTCACCCTTCTCATCACACCAAGCCCTTCTGCTCCCTTAACACAGCACTGCATGGCAGGTGTCTGGAACTCTTTCTTGTGTTTTAATGCAGGCCAACACAACAGACCTCAGTCCAAAAGCCTTCCTAACTTTCATAATACCCTGCCTGACAACTGGACAGGAAACCTCAGCCACCACAGACTGTCAGCACTGAAAACCAATGTTGGATACTAAAGCAGGTCAGAGATTTCTCTCTTCAACTTAGTAACTCTCCTTTCCAACTACACATTGTGGAGTAGCAGCTGATAATTCAAACTTGGGCATTCTCTGCACTGGAGGTTTTAACATCACTCCTCCCTCTCAACGTGGTGCAGAGAATGACAGAAGGGCTGAGAGGTTTGGGGTTTGAGAAGGAAAAAAGTGAAGGTGGCATCACAAAGCCCTTGGGATGTTTGTGAATCTTGTAAGGTCACGTCCCCACTGACACCTAGCTCCATAGGAAAACCCCAAGTCATGTCAGCTGGACAAAAAGAATCCATTTCCCTTGAGATTTCCTCATGAAATTACTCAGGTCACACAGGTGTGGAAACCTTCTGCTGGAAGGGTTAACTCTGCCTTCTGCAGAAATGTATTGATTTACATCAACTTCCAACCTCCAGTCTCAGTTAAGGGCTGTTTTTCCTCTTTGTTACAAAAAATAAAAAACACACACAGAGAAAATAGATCCTGCTTCTTAAAATTCTGTATGCAATACATCTGCTTGGACACAGGCTCAGGCTTTTATTTCCCCAAACAATAATAGTTTAAAACATCCCAGCTACACCAGGCAGATACATTGGCACACACTGTTCATAACTTTCAGTTCTTCCTCAGTATGTTCTCTTGGTATTGTTTGTTTCTCCTAGCTCATTATTTCAGATTTAAAATAATGTTGGAAACCTTTCTGAACATAGCAGTCACCCTTTGCTGCATCTGTAGAGCACAAGATATTTTAAATAATAATAACACACAGACACAAAGATATCCTCGGTTCAGAAGAGGAGGCGTTTCAATTGATTGAGGAGGCAGAGGAGTAACCAAAGCCATCTGGATCTAAAAGGAATTTAATTTGATTTCTTTAGCTCTACCAGTTCCTGCATATAGTCTATGGAGACTACACAGAAGCATTTAGACTGATGTGGACATAAGGGAATCTAAAATGTAGGCTGGCACCTCAAATTTATCCCAGGGAGATAGTTCCATGTAGAAACTATTATTTCAAGGCAGTTCTGAGAGGGGAAGCAAAGGAGATTTCTGATGCTGCTATACTTGGAACCACTATCACATTGAAAGAAATAACAAAGGACATGGCATTCCCATTTCCTGTGTAGCAGCCTAGCTCTCCTAGACATTTCCCAAGCATTAATACATGCCCTTGGGAGTGTGGATACAGGCACATAAAAGTGTAACTCCTGTGACATTAAGAAATAAACTGAAAAATGCTCCCAGCTTCTATTTAGTGCATAAGACACATTACTTGAGGGCATATATGGGAGACAGAGCTAAGAAAATATCTCGTTCATTATTTAAATTGGGGAATGGACTCAGAGAGGTTTGATTAATGCTCAAAGAAGTGAAAAGCCAGAATCTTCTTATGCAAACTATATCTGTCTAAATCCTGTTTACAGCATACATGTTGACAACACTTTTGAAGTTCTAAATTATTTCCACAGGGTAGCAGTACTTTGGGTAATTTTTTTTCTCCTTATGTTTTAAAAACAATCATGAAAATATCCTTCCAAGGTCACTTTACCCAATTCCTCTTATAAGATAAAATGATAAGTCCATTAATCATTGTAACAGTGCAGTATTGTAAAATATATCTTGAGTTCAGTACCACAACTTGCAGTGAATCATCTTCAATCAATTAACAGATTACCTTAATTCAACAAAATCCAATACCTGCATTTTCCTGATTAATACCTTTTATACATCTAGAGTTCTGGTAATTATTTATAGAAATTAAAGATGGATTGTACATTTGTGGATACAGAATGTGAGGGCATATGAGACTGGCAGAAATCTCTCTTAAAATAGAGAACTGCCATAGTCTGAGCTGTGCATATTATATACAAATTTAGGGTTCCTGATTCACCTGGGGTCATTGTGGCCTAAATGTTGTCAAAATAAAAGGCTTGGCATCAAGATTTCTAAAATGCACATGTTGGGGGATGTATTAGCATGTCCTCCCAGGTTTCTGTCTGGGGTAGGGCATTCCAGTGCAAACGTCCCTGCATCTCTGCTGACCTGCCCAGAAGTCCAATGGGATTATTTTGGAGGCATCAATTTCAGCAGAAACTGCTAAAATTCAACCCAATGGGCAGCTGCCTGCACCAGCTCAGGACAGATGATGAGTTCTGCCAATCAAACTGAGCACTCACAAACATCTTGGGGTTTCAGCTGGAGCCTCTGGCTGGAGTAAGTGCTGCCCTTTAGAGCCAGTTGTATCCCAAACCTTTCCAAGTGCTAAGGATGAACCTGACTGCTGCCCAGGAAAAGAAACAACAGCTGTAAATTCCCCAAGGAAATGCTGATTAGCCCAGTCTGAAGATGGCATGATGAGAGCTGAAAGTATTCAAATGTTCAGGGCAGGAAAGCCAGAAGCAAGATGAACTCATGGAAATGGAAACTCCAGGCAGCAGGAGAAGAGAGGAGCTGGTAGGGAGCAGAAGGGGAGCACCCAGAGCTGTCCATGCTAGAGGCTAGAGACATGCACAGATGAGCCTTTGTCCTGCAGCAAGAGAGCCCTGACTTCAATTGAGAGGACTTCCTTCTGTGGATTGTGACTACACTGAAATTCAGGAAAATGCAGCAGCACTCAGAGAATGATCCAGCAGACTGGAAATGATAGTTCTGTCTGCCACTGAACCTTTGAGTGCTGGGCAGCAGCAGGAGCCAGGACACTGGGAAAACACAGCTATGATGGCAGTGCTAAGTGTCAAGGCTGGGGCCAGATTGAAACTTCATTATACAATCAGGATTTGCTTTGGCAATTTAGAGCCCAGAACAGCTGCAGTGTAAAGCATTCACAGTAAGCTGCCCAAGAAAATGAGCACCAATCAAACACTTATCCCAATTTAAAATTCACACTGCTGGTATTCAAACCACCCTCTTCCACACAGGCTTCCTTCAGTGCACCCAATCCAGCAATCACTGGAGGCAAGGCAGACCTATTTCTGCTTCTCTCTGTCTTTTAGCCATACATCTAACTGGTGAAAGCATGGTTATTTGAAACTATAAACCAAAATACACAAGAATTGCTACAGAGTGAACACATGGAGGGCTAAACACACCTGGGGAAATTCCAGCCTGTGCACCTCAGGTATTTCATTGCAAAATACCTTCAGTGTTAGTAAAATTCAGAACAGAAGCCACCTCCAAGATAACATTAATATGGACAGAAGTTTGAATTTACCAAACTAGAGATTCAGACAAGAAACTTCAGTGAAACTCTGAAGTTAATGAGAAGGACAAAACCAAGGTTACACAGTGTGTTACAGAAACTATTTTCTTCACTCTCATGTATACAAATGTTTTTCTTGCGCAAATAACTGATTTCCAAGTAAACACTGTCAACCAAAATAAACAGAATATTTCTAATTGATTAGACTTTCAGATTTTCCACATTTTCCTACCCCAACAAAACTCACATTAACAAGGCAATATACTATCAAAATAGCCATATCAGTATTAATAACATGAAAATGAAAAGGAAATTTAACATTCTTAGAATTATCTAATTGGTGAGGAAAATTCTATTATCCCTCTTTAATGAAGATGTTATACACTCATTTTCCTTGGGTGCTCACAATCCTAATTACTGCATGCGTGGGTGAGCCCTGGAATTCTTTTTAACAGACAGCGTATGTATTGTTTCTCCACGGATGTTGACAAAAAAGCCACCTCCCATCAGCAGAAAAAGAATAGCAGAGATAGAACCTATTGCAACAAAACAAAGCAACTCTGAAGACAAAATGTAACTGAAGTTAAATATAATTATTTTTTCTAAACCCCTTGGGAATATTGCCATCACAGACCTTTTCTAACTTAGCTACCAAAGTGCCTTAACTCCACTCTTGGCAAATGCTACTCATATGACAGGCTCAAGTCTTTTGAGCCACTCTTCGTGCTTGGAAACACATTATTTTTTCAATTTTTGAGGCGCTTTACATACTCACAAACCGAGACAACTGCAAGGCAGCTGGTAAAATATGACATCAGTTTCTTTAACACCTGCAAAGCAACTCTGACAGGATCTTAGAGGAACACTTTATGCCTTTAAGTCCTGTGCTGAAACAGTTGCCAAGAGGAGTAGGTGATTAAAAAGCCATTCTTCACATTATTACTATTTAAAGGAAAGCCAGCAGGAATTAGAGCACTAAACCTCTCAGCAGTGTATACATAATAAACTGCTATCATTATACACCTAGGATGTGGCAGTAAGGCAATTGTACATCAAGCAGTATACAAATATACATTTACACACATGTGGAAACAGAGAGATGTAAACAGTGTCAGCAAAAGTCTCCCAGACTGGAATTCTGCTGGCTTCAAAGGCACAGGAGCAGCAGGCACAACCCACCTCATAGCAGAGCTGAAAGGGGATGCAAGGAAAAAAATCCCAAAGCAAGTGCCAGGCTGTCTTTCCTTCCCGTGTTCCCTCTTGTTTACAAAGAACACGCCACACAGATATGATGGGATGTTTTTTCAAAGGCAGTCAGGAATGTGGAGTGTAAGGTAAGCAGACAGGCTCACAGATCTGGCAGAATAAGCCATCAAAGGTTGCAGTCCCAGTGACACCTGCACAGTTCTTCTACCTCTTCTACCCTGAGCTGTGTCGACTCACCCAAATCATGCTGAGCTCTGTGCTCCAGTGCCTGGCTGGTCCCCAAAAGCACAGCTTATTCCCAGGCTCTCTCCAAAACCAGATTTAACACTTACCCATCACACTTTTAACATCCTTTAGAACTTCTTTAAGGAGCTCAGATATTTAACTCTCTGGATCCCAATTTTAAAGCCATGAAGTACAGATTATGCCTCGTTTATTCTCACATTAAAGCAAAACCAATCTGTTAAGGAAACTTAATTGTTGAAACACAGAAAGATTTAAAGAATAAACAACACTGACTTTAAATATTGCAGTTGTACAACATCTCATATGGGAGAGAGGAACTCTATCCAGTCCATAGGAGGCCACCAAACTGATCAAAGGGATGGGGCAGTTCTGTGAGGAAAGGCTGGGAGAACTGGGACTGTTCAGACTGGGGCAGAAGAGGCTTTGGGATAACTAACTGGGGCCTCCCAGTGCTTCAAAGGAATCTACAGGAAAAATGGAGAGAGACTATCAACAAAAGCCTGGAATGACAGGACAAGGGGGAATAGTGGGAAGGAATTCTCCTACGTGAGGGTGCAGAGGTCCTGGCACAAGGTGCCCAGAGAAGTTGTGGCTGCCCCATCCCTGGAAGCATCCCAGGCCAGGTTGGACAGGGCTTGGAACACCCTGGGATAATGGAAGGTGTTCCTGTGAGCTTTAAGGTCCCTTCTAACCCAAACCATTCCAGGATTCTATATCCTTCTAATTATATAACAGGTAGATAATAAGACAAAAATAATTTTTAAAAGCCTGTAAGTCAAGCATATTTTTTTATATCAACAGCAAATCTACTTAAGAAATATACAGAGCAGAACTAAATCTCCAAGTCTCCCTGCTCCTCACTTTCCAAGTAGACTGTACCCCACATTTTCACTGTGCTTGTGAGTTAGAACTCTTAACATCAGCCCCCACTTAACATCTCCAGTACCACATTACAAGAGTCTTGCAATTTTAGGGACTGTTTTGTTGGATGCAGATTAGTTTACATGCGGGTAATTTATCATTTAATTACTTAGTAATAATTGGGAAAAGATCAAATTATTTCTCCCTTTATAGATCAGATAATTAATGGTTATTTCTATGGTAATTTGTTAAGGCACAGCTGGAAGAATTAGACAACTATTCAGCTAAAGTGCACATAATCATTTTAGCATTAACATAATCTGAGTGATACAAGTATTTCTGTAATTATCCACAGCTCCAAGAGCTCTCACCCCTCATCTACAAGGACCAGAGTGAATACACAGTCTTTAAACTGTCCCAGCGGACACCTGCAGGGACAGGAGGGGTTAGCACTTCAGCAAAATAGAAAATAAGTTAAACTAATCCTGTACCAGCACTACATGATTGCTTTTGAAAATTGAAACTGCAGTTCTGCAGAAAGGGAGGAAGGTCAGATTGCAGAACTGGTGAGCTGTGGGGGCTCAAGTGCACCTCAAGCTCCAACCTGGGATCAGTAGATCCTGCCCAGCGGGAGTGTTTTTCTTCTACCACATCTAAGTCTTGATAGAAAAGCCTTCTGACTATTTATGTTTGTGAAAAATGTATTTGGCAGGAAGATAAATTCTATGAGCTCCTCCCTTGGTTCATTTTATCTTCAATTTTTTTGTTGTTGCTTTTACTTGTACTATCTACTTAGCAGAATAGATTCAAAATGCGAGGTGCATTTGTTTTCTCTGCTGTGCCAAAGACAAATCTATTCAGACAACAAGAAGTTGCCTTCAGGTAAATAAATAAATTTAAAATAAAAACCAACAAAACAAATGAAAATAAATAAATAAATAAATAAACAAACACATAGAAACCACCTAAATCATGAACATTATAAACACAGACTGAGTGCAAGATTCCAACCTAGTCATGTAAACCCAGTAAAGTCATCTCACTTCTGCCCAGGTCACAAACACACAGGTCAAAACCCATAAAATCCAGACTGTCACATCTACTGTCACACTTCTTCATACATCCATGCATAATATAAGGCTTTTATAGTCATAGGTTCAATTCATTTTGAAACTACTTTCTAGAAAGCTGAATATTATTATTCATGTTTTTCGTGAAAAAAGATTTAAAATTCACAGTATTCTGCTCTGAACATAGGAGAACAGCTGCATATTCAAATTCAGTTTTACAGGAGTGAACTTTCAGTGCCAAACCTGGGACTTTGCACTTGCAGAGAATTTAGTACAGTCCTGCAAAATATCAGCCTTTGGACTCAAGTTTGTCCTGGAATGCAGATGCATCCAATCTCCACCTAAATACATTGTTTACAACTTTTTACTACTGTAAGCAGGAATTCACCAGGAATATCATCTGTGACCTACACTTCAGTAATCAACTTCTACCTTTTTATCTCTATCATCAGTCAGGTTTTTTTATTAAAAGAATGCATTAGAAATGATTAAGAGTTTGTGTGCAAACCAGATAATGTACAAGAAAAAGCTGAGTAAGACAATATACTGCCTTTTCACATTTACAGAGACACCCATAAATAGTTGTAATTTGCTCTTTAAAATAAGAATTCTGTTTTGAAAAAGGGAAAAGTTGTAATAATTTAATTTTTTCTTCATGGAAAGCAATTCATACTGTAGTACAAATGGGGCATCAACATCTTAAATCTATATATGCTCCTATACTGGTGTCTATTTATAATACTAATAATATAGAATACAGCAGACCACTTACCCTTTAAAAGTGTACAGCAAAAAAACCTGTCAAGCAAAAGATACCAAGTTTAAAACCAAAGCCCCTAATATTATGCAATTCCTTAGGTCCTTCACAAGTAAAGGCATTTTATCAAAAGAACAGCGATCACTATACTGCTCTTCCACACACATTGGCAGAACTACACAGGAACGACCTCCTGAGTGCTGCTGGATTTGTGGTGATCCAAGAGTCACTTGCACCACCAGATCTGTCAGGAACAGACACAGCCCTAAGGTCCCCATCCCAATTTCATTTCACTGGGATTGGAGACATTCAGCCCCATTCCCCACAGACTCTTATCAAAGTGAGTATAATTAAACACACACTGAAAGATTTTATGAAATAACTGCAGGATGTGCTTGAATGCTACACTACATTAAAAAATTAAACCAGCACCTGCTAGTCGGGAAAATTTCAAAGGAACTGGATGAGGGAAGACAGACACTGGGTTGTACATCATTCATCTCATAAATGAAAAAGATCACTGCAAGAATAATTTTTCCTTCTTTCCTGGAGCTCCAGCTCTATAAATTCTCATTCAGAGTATTGTGAGGCCCACAAAAAGAAACATGAGTGAGGAAATGTGCCACAGAGTCACAGACCATTGGAGGCTGGACAGGAACTGCTGGAGGTCACCAACCCCTCCTGCTCAAGAAGGATTCAGGAAAATCTCCAGATGGCCTTTAAAAAATCCATAAGGATGGAGACTACAAAATCTCTGTGAGCAACCAAGCACTGGTCACACTCACAATTAAAAAAGATTTCCTTAAGTGTTTATCCCTTTTCATGGGTTAGCCTGTTGAACAACCTGAAAAAACAGGATCAATGGAAGGTAAACAGAGGGAAACAAGGAGGACATTCCTCTGTCACCAGCAGAGCTACAAAACTGCCTCTTTCCATCAGTGAAAATAAAGCCTGGAAATGGAAAAGCTAAGAAAGGAAAGTATCACTTACATAGCACTAAAATATCTTAAAATGTATACAAAATATAATCTGAGAAGGAAGAATGCAAATTGAACAGGCTATAAAGGAAAAAAAATGGTAAAATGCACTATGCAATGAATAGCTAAAGTCACAAAAGGAGACTGACTCATTTAGCTAGATAAATCAAATGAAGGAGATATGAATGCTTACAGGGTCATGTGAATTAAATTATAAAAGCAAGACAAAAACAGTACAGAAACAACACGGTTATCTCTCATGATTAAACCTCAAATCTGAAAGACAAACAAATAATGGGCATGAATTTACACATTAGACTTAAATTGAAAAGACAACTCCTGTTTTTTGAAGGAAATTAATTGCTCAGATGCAACAGAGAAGTACCAAAGTCTGTGGGTGCCGGTGCCCATACACAGCCCAACATGAACACCTCTCCTGCATTCCTGAACCTGGCAGCACACTGCTATAAAACAAGTGTAAGGCTGGATAAAATTACAAACAGAACACGAGCTAACTCACATATCTTTGCAAAAGAAACTTTCCAGGAACTGCTGTAAACTTTCAGGATACATTATAAGAATTCCTGCTATCTATTGAAGCAACTGTTTGCTCTCTATAGACAAAGATCTGAGTGATTTGTTCATGACCTCAAAAGTTTTCCCCCACTCTGCTTTTTTCTTCTGGTTTTGCTGCTTTCTTTCCCTCTACTGTTCCTCATCATAAAACAGCATTTTGAATGTGATTACCATTCCACAGTAAGGCTGCAATCATGAATTCCTGAAACCCCTAAGTGAAACATCCAGTGAGATCCACTGCTCTTTCTCTCCTTGCTGAATAATGTGTTCTCTGTGCCCTCTGGGCAGGTGAGATCAGATACCCCTTCCACAGAACTCAGCATCCAATTACCAAAAAGAACAAGGACTGGAGCCCAGGCTTCTCTCCAACATATTAATCTCTTGAGATAACAGCAGTTGTATGAAAAGCAACAAGGGAAAACGTGGGGCTCTGAAGCAGCTTCTTTTCACAAAGAAGAGAGTTGGAATTTTCTTGAGGTTGTGAACTTCAAGGCTTGGTCTATCTTTTCTAAATTGGTTTATTCTGCACTAGAACTGCAGACCTGATGTACTGTAAAGCATGCTAAGTTCTTTGGGGAACAGAGGTATTCAAAAATAAAACTTTTCCACTAGTAAGGTAGGCCTGGATATTGTTGGTTTATTTGCTTGAAGCTCTCAGATTTGGGAGATGGTAGAATCCTGAAGGTTCACCAACACCATCTCCTAAAAAAGCTCAATCAGCAGACCCAGAAGTAACTCCACAGCATTCCTGAACATTTTCTAAATTTAAAAATACACAACTGACACCAAATCCAAGTTCATGTTTATCTACTGCCACTGAATAAAAAGGAATTTATTCCTTTTGTCAGCCAAGCAATTGCTAAGCAATACTAGATAGTTTACTCTTACAAGTGTGTACCTAAGTAATTCTTTAGACAATATTTAAGCATTATATGACACATGAGATTATTTTTCCACTGAAAACTCATCAAGTTTTATTTAGCTTGCAAATCCTCCTGTTTTTTAATAAAAGAAGGAGCCAACAAATCCAGAAGTTTAGCATTCACTTGCAAACCTTTTGTGGATCCTTTTCTCATAAAAGGAGAGTGAATTCCTAGTGTCCAGATACCAGCATCACATTAATTTTCTGGGGGTCAGAAATTGGTACCAAACTTCCACAAATTCTCCAGACATTTATCAACACAAGGCAGGCCCCCAGAAGAACTCACTCATCAAGCTCACTGGTGAGATAATGGACCTGCACAGTTCAAGCAGAACTGCTGCATCTTGAGAGCCTTATTTAATCCTAACTCTACTAGAGATAGACATTCAACAGCTCCAGTAGCTCCTGGCTGAGGCTGCAGCTTTGCACAGCTGGCTATCCCCTCCCTGCCTCATAGTTCAGATGAAATATGAAGTCCTGATGCATGAGAACACTGAGAAAACTTGAGCCTGGCTGAGAGAAGTTAGGTTCAGCACATCACTATGAGGATTTGCCTGCTGAAACAGAACTGGAATACTTTTGGAAGGTGAAAGTGGATCTATCAGAGAATTTATGAGTGATGTGATAACCCAATCACCATAAAATTCTGATCACAGTCACCTCATCCTCTCAAAGCTAAAAATAATAATGATTACACATAATTCAAGTGAAATGTTTCTCAAATTGTGGTAGCTTGAAAGGAAATGAGCACTTCCCATTCAGCAAGGAATGGCTGGATACCTCATTCCCAGTCAGAGAAAACATGCCTTCACAGAAATATTAAGCAGTTCTCTGGATCCATTTAAACTCCTAATTGATTTTCCTTGCTCAGTGAGAGCTGTAAAAGACAATCTGTTCATCCATGCCTGAACTTGCTGAGAGTGCCATGAACAGAGTAAGTTCTTGCCTCGGCAGTGAGAGCTCCAGAGTTCAGCAATCCTTCTCAAAGCTTGCCTTAGGAGGGACTAATTCTGTGGGATTCAACCTGAACTCACCTCAACCCTCAACTGCAGAATACCTCATTTTTCTGTTTCTGAAGCCAAACTCTCCCCTGGGAGCCCCATTTGTGTAGCCTGTTAGCTGACAAACTTGTTTTTCATTCTAATAACCCATCATTAAATGAGAGATGGAATATTTCATACAATGTTTTGTATCCAGAATGCAGAGCTAACCTGATGCCCCCTCACCCTGCCTAACCTAAATACCCATTTTTATTCCATATTAAATCATAGCAACAAACTCAAAGATTGTCAAAGGTTTGCCTTTTTCATGCTAAGCAAGGGAAATAATCAGAGATTGAATCCTAATAAAATATTTGTTCATTAAATTCAACTTGGAGGGTAACTTCTACTAAACTCAAAATAAAGCTGTTATTGCAGATACTTTAACGACTTCATCTGCACAGTACTTAGCAATGCAAAAAAATAAAATTTCTTCCCTCATTTTCAGCTCTCCCATAGAGAACTGCAGTTTGGATATTTTAGGGTGAATGTTTCCCCTTAAACTATTCTGTGAATCCTGCTTCCTGACATGGAAAGATTCCTGGCTTTATTTACACCCTAACTGTGAGAATTCAGGAAGATTACCAAGTGCATGAAGCTCACACACTTTGTGTATTAATTAGGTTTTCCGCTTGGCTTGAGGACTTAAAAAACGAGCATGTTCCACAGCAAAAACACAGTGTCAAATTAGTGTGTTTAAGACTTGCAGTCAGTATCAATTATAGGATATGAGAATTAACAACTTCTTTATTAATATATTAATGTACTCTGATGCATTAATGTATTTTGATGGAAAACTATCAAAGGCCTGAACTGACTCATGTAGCTTTCAAATACAGCCTCTAGCTCACTTTCAAATTTGAATAAAGATCTTGTAGGAGGCTTCCTGGACTGATGAATAGTAATTTTCCTTTATTTTTATGGCCAAGTTCAGAGGGATCTGTTGATCCCAGAATGACAGAAAAACTAATAATAATAAGTGAAGTTGAAAGGGTAACCTGGAGAATATCCAGCCCAAGCCTCTGCTCACAGCAAGGTTATCCAGAACAGGAATCTCCTAAATCCATGGGGGCTCTGCAGCCTCTCTGGGCCACCACCTCAACATGAAAAGGTTTTTTTTCCTGATGTTTCAACTGATTGTATTTCCATTTGCAGCCAGGTTCCCAAGCAATGCAATTCAGCTGTCTATTTTAGGAGTTTGTGCCGCAACTCCTTTCATATCCTATTGCTGATTTTCAATGCCATAACATAAATTTGTTCAAAGTTTCTTCTGCAGTGCTTGTGAAACTAGAATATTTTGGGCTTCTATTGATAAAAATCTTAGATATTATTTCAGCTCAGAACAATGGTATTTATCATCAGTTATAGCCAAGAAACTTCCACAACTTGGAAACAGCATTAATTAGCAGAGAGACTTCACACAGGAACCCTGAGCATTGTCACAGCCCATGGTTCAACACAGCCACGAACCAAACAGAAAGGTTTTAAATGCCTGCTGACCCTCAGAGCTGCCATTTCCCCCTCCTCCATGTTAAAAACCCTAATGACAGAAATCTCTTTAAGGAAATAATACATTAACTTTCACAAATAAAACCAGTATTCATTCCTGTTAATGCAATCTCTATCTAAACCCCAGTCAGTTAAAATGGCTCTTCAAAGGAATTTAAGATTTTCTGCCGTTCCTCCAGATCTGCAGGTTGAAAACCATGCCAAAAGTTTAAAAAACCCTATTTTTCCAATCATCTTTTAAAAATAAAGCAGCTGGGGTTTTTGCTGTGCCTATTAACACCACCTGGATCCAACTCAAGTCCTCCTTCAGCTTCTGAACTGCAAAGCATTCAGTGAAATCTCTTGGTTCACTCCTAAATGCTTTTACTAGTTTCCCTTGGGGACATCAAGTTCTGCAGTTTACATGGAATATTCTGATAGTCTCTATGAAGCACAAGGAATTGGACAAGCAGCTCTAATTTTCATAAAAATCTAGATAACTCTGTCAAAACAGTTCCAATACAGTAACTAATAAAGAAGTTGAAAGCCTAATTTGTAATATGGTTTCACTGCATATTAAAAATGCCACTCTGCCAAACAAAACACTTTTTCTTATAAATCATACTTTCAAACATTCAGAATGTTTTATATAGCAGTGCAAATATCCCAAGGTAATATTGCATTCCTGTAGAAAGCTAAGTATTTCATCAATAAATATCACAGAACTTTATCTCAAATTTCATTACACTTAAACGTCTCAATATATTGAATTTGTCTACAGAAATATTCCTCCAATCTCCACTCCTTGCATTCAACTAGAAGCACTGTCCTTCAAGTGCTGACTTTCCCGCAATAAAAAGAGATTTTATTTCTCCCTTACTTTGTTTCCTTGCAGTACATCAGGGCAGGAGACAATAGGTGTGCTGCTATAATTTGATTTTTGTTTGATTCACGGCATACTTTGGTCAGATGTTGAAAGCTCAAAAGTAAGGACGCATTAGAAAGTTGACAATCCTATTTCTAAATCTCTCCTGTGAGTGAGGCACTCCTCCCTACACATACTGGAGTCTGCATTAAAAATAAATGTATTTGGACTAAAAAGACAACAATCCCAGCTCAGTAGAAAACTCCTTGGTGTGATTCTTTCTTTCCTGACAGGTAAATGCCTTCAAACTTTCATTAGCAAATGAAGCAAGAGTGCTGCAAAGCCTCCCATTTGTGCAGAGAACAGTTCAGCCTCTCCATTCTTTTTGCTCACATGTTCTGTAAAGAAATCTGTATTACATCTCAGCAATAAATAGAATTTGTAATGAAAGGAGAGGAGAGGAGAAGGGGGGAAAGGGGAAAAAGGATAAAGGAAAGGGGAATCTGAGTACCACAAAAACCCCAAAACAAAGCATCTAAACCCCCACCACCATCTACCACCCCTGACAGAGAAAAACATGACAACCAGATAGAAGACAGGATGATTAGTTTTATCTGCAAGCAGGTAAATTAAACAGTTTAAAGTCAAAATTATTTTTACACACCAACACACATCAGCTACTCTGAGGCACAGATTATTGACTATTGGACACTGAACAGCATTTGGATAATACACAATTTAATTACACAGATCCCCAAGATGGTGAGAAGAACTCAATCCCACCAGACACAGATGTACAAACCACAGCTGGACTTCAAGAAAAAGACAAACCAATCTCATAGGAGCAAATTAGTGGCTTGTAGCTCTTTTTAAAAATGTAGCAATTTGGAATCAAATACAGACTTCAGCATGAACCTTCCTGCTTCAAGCCAGTGATGACAAGATTTAGATTAAGATAATATTTCTGAACACTGTGCCTCAATTAATGAAGCAGAAACCTTAGACCTTTAGGCAGAACAGAAAAAACCCCAACCACCTTTTTCAGAGACCACAATGAACAACGTGTCTCTCAGAAACAGCTTCTCCAAATTCCAAAAGGAAAAGCCATCATGTTTCAGACATCCTGATTTGAGCTGTAGCAAATACTTTGCATTAAAGCAAAGCAGTCCAAGCACTTTCTAAACTCTTACCTCCTAATTCTCAACAAATGTGCTGCTGTCAAACTATAAATGAAGAAAGGTAAAATATTAAGACAAGATGGAATGGAAAGTTTCCTGTTCTGCATTCTTTCCTACCCAGCAGACATTAGGAATTACATGAAGGAGAAGAGTAAATGAAGCAAGTAATGCAACAAAAAGTGCAAAGTCCTGTGGCAATTCACAGAAAATTCTTCTGGTTCTGCCATCTCAAAGTTATTTTATCGACTCCTTCAGCATTCTGTGCTAAATGTAAAGGAAATCTCAAATCACTAAGACCATTCAGGGTCTAAAAAAGCACAAAAAATCACAACAAAACGACTGAGGAGTGATCAGGGCAGCTGCCTGCAACCTTGTACATACAATAGATGAACACAACCAACAATGACAATCTCTCCTTGCCTGGAGGCTTTCCAGCCTAACACCTCACTTATTTTCTAAGTTGTACTGGGAAATGAGACCCCTCTGTGACAATTATTCCCTGCAGAGAGTTATTGAAACAGAACAGTGTTTGAGAGGCTCAGTTATAAAGCAACAAGTTATATTTATATTGCACACATTGATTACTTTGCAAACTGGTGAATTTGGATGGCTGAGAAGCCCCACTGAAGCCATACAAAATATTACAACACAGCCTAAAATACTGTGTATTCTTCACTTTTACTACACAGAAGGACAAAGAACAGATACAAAATTAAAAGCAGGAAGCGATCCTATTTTTAAATCACTGACACAAACACTAACATCAGACATACATGAGCAACTGTATTCCAATTAGCCAAGAGACTCAGACACAGGTGAGGAAATAATACCCAATTACTTCAATAGCCTCCAAACTCCAGAGGGTGAGATGATTTGATCAGGTGAAGCACAAAGCAGCACTATAAACCATGGATAAAAATGAGCCTCAATGGTCAGAGGTACTTAGTGCAAACATGTCCCCCCTGACATGCCCTAAGTGGATGACAGGAAAATGTCTGAATAGAGCCTGGAAAGAAGGCAGAGGATGAAACAGCTTCCCAATGGTTCTGAGAAATTCAACTCAGTTCTGAAGGCACAGCTGTAGAACTGAACTTGAAAGAATATTGTTCCCATCACTGAGCCCTTTGGGCTGGGGTTGTTTTCCCTTTGCTCTTCATACCCAAAGGAAGATCTGTATTTTATAGCAGGTGAAAGTGGCATTGAAGTTTATGATCTCGAGTAGACAGAGAACGAGACTAAAAAAGAAAAAGGGTGAAAGATTTTCTTTATGCTACCATTTTAAAGAGATCCTACTCCTGCTGTAAGCACTCTAGCATTTTCTTTCTTATTTAAAGAAATAACCTCTTCTGATTTAGTACTTCTTTATTTCAGAACCAGCCAATTAAAATAATACAAGTTTATGACTTTAAATTTGCATTACAGTGAGCAGCTGTATGCACTTAGAGTTCTTAAAAACACTCCACACAGGTATTAATAGAGGTTTCCATGAGGTTCATCTCAGACCCCCAGACACTCAGAGAATTACTAAATGCACCAGGAAATTTCTAACCACTTGTTATGGTATTTATGTCTGCAAAATACAAGTGACATTTTATCTTGAACCACCTTAACGCACGACTCTGAGCAAAAAGTTTATTTCAGTCAAAAGCACTGAGATATCAATTCTGAAACACCAAGCACAGGAATTTTGTCTTTTAAATGCCATTCTAGCCATGTAGAATGACTGGAATATTTGCTGCAGAACACTAACTTGGCTCAATGTGTTCAAAAAACAAAGGGAACCCATCACTCCCTTTGATACTGCAAAATATTGTTTCAGTTCTCAATTCTAAATATGCATCTGCAAGTTAAAAGTGACCAAGGAATTAACTGCAGTGATCAGTTTTGGACAAGGGGTTGGCAGAAATATTGGATGAATAGATTACAGCAATTTCACAATTATAAGCCGCACCTTCTTCATTGAATAATCCAGTCTATCCCAGTAGTGCAGCTAATCATCAAGTGTGGCTTATCTATGGACAAATCCCAGCAGAATGCCAACCCGGAAGTGAGAGCCGGCTGGGAACAGAGCTGCAGCGGAGCCACTGCTGGGTCTAAGACACCAAAGACACTTTCCTGGGGAATGTGGGCGGACACAGTAAAACAAAATCAGTTTTATTCTTAATGTATATATGAACTTTAAAATGGATCTTTTTTAATTGGGAGTTTTTTCTCTTCTAAAAAAATAAACTTGAAAACTCATTCTGAAGCTCTATGAAAGAAATCATGACAATGTATATATGTATATTTTTGCAGCCATCTGGTAACCTTATGATGGATTTTTGTATCTGTGTTCAAACTACACAATAGTTTTGTATCCTGAAAAAAAAAATACTGGCACCTTATCTTGTTAAATGCAAAAAAGCTGTTGTATTCACTATATTTCTTCCAGCAAAGCCTGTCACATTTCATTAAACAATATTATACCGTGATAAGCTTAGTAATAAAAAGCAATAAAACTTCATAGCTTAATTTCTTCTGGGGAAGACACTTCTGATTTATGTTGCCTTCCCTACAAAAAGTGCCACCTAATGGAGCACACAATTGATGTACATCAAGGTGGCCAAATTGTTGGTTTTAAGAAGAGCTTATTTGTGTAAGGCTGTATCTTAAAATCATCAGTTTGCTTAAGACCAAGACTCCCAGAAAATTGAAAAGCAACTTTTTTTTTTTTTTTTTTTCCTTTTTGGTGCAAATAAGCTCTATTGTGCATCTTAAACAAAAATCTCGTTGTGGCATTTTGTAAGTGCTTCAAGTTTTTGTTTTTTAATAATGGTCAATTAAACAACTTAATATACACGCAAAAAGTTGAATCCACAAATATGTTTTGACTCATTTTACATACAGCCAAAATATAAATGTATGTGGTCCACAACAAACCCTACTGCCCAGCAACACCTCAATTATTCTTGTCTTTCATACTTCTCTGCATCACAATTAGAAATTTTTTACCATTTTTGAAGAATGTTTTTTAAATACTGGATTTCTCAACTATAATCCCAAATAAGTCTAACGCAACCTTCCATAGAAAATTCTTTTTAAAAGGTCAAAGTGGGCTTAAAATCCACTAATTAAAACAGGCTGAGTAATCTTGGAGTGAAAATATGCTAGCAGTTTCCCTTTTCTTTTGTTATGACAAGCACTTCTCTTTTTTGGTTGAAAAAAACAAACAAAAACAGTAAAATGGAAAAATCCAACACAAAGGGAAACAGGTAAATTGATCCCTTTTGTCCATGAAAAAGAATCACAAAATGTCTTGGGCTGGAAGGAACCTTAAAAATCATCCCATACCAATCCCTGCCATGAGTAGGGACACCTTCCACTGTCCCAGGTTGCTCCAAGCCCCATCCAGCCTGGCCTCGGACACTTCCAGGGATCCAGGGGCAGCCACAGCTTCCCTGGGCACCCTGTGACAGGACCTCAGCACCCTTACAGGGAAGAATCTCTTCCCAATATCCAATATTCCACTAATATCTGATCTTTCTACTCTCTAACCTTGTCCCCTTTTCATGTCCAGTCCCATCAGGATTTGTGGGGCACTGCTGCCAAAAAGCAGACTGTGGAATTCTGGAAGCTGAGAGCCTGTGGGCTCAGGAAAGGAGCATTTTGCTGCATTGTTCTTGGAGTCAATCCCTTTTTCTGAACAAAATTTCAGTCTGCCTTTCAAATTCAGCTGCAAACTGCCAAATTCAGTGGTTGTGGGAAGAGGAGAACAGACAGTTCAGATGAGGCACAACACCCCCTAAGCCTTGCTCCCAAAGGCTGCAGATCTGTCATCTTCCATGGGGTTT
Organism: Sialia sialis; assembly: GCA_009812075.1. Taxonomy (NCBI): domain Eukaryota; kingdom Metazoa; phylum Chordata; class Aves; order Passeriformes; family Turdidae; genus Sialia; species Sialia sialis. Next base: position 3,146,152 of record VRYO01002326.1, read on the forward strand.
TTCTTAATGATCTGGAAAAATAGGGAACTGCTGGGAATGCATATTTACACTGAAGGTCTGATTCTGCTGTAAGTAGAAAACAATACTGCACAACCTTAAAAGAGGGAGATCTGCTGCATAAGTGAAAGCCTAATGTAGCACTTAGTGTTCTCTCCCCAGGTATTTCAAAAAGCCTACACTCCAATCAAGCCTTTTTGCTTTAAACTGTGATGAAAATATTGTTGAGGATTTCACCTAAAAAATGGAAATCATTAAAAGCATCAAAAAGTTGCCATTAAGCAACTTGTATGTATTTTAGTCATTACTGCTGTGATGATCTCACCATCCCAGCTTTCTGGATAGTTCTTTGAGCACATTAAGCACCTGATTACAGGAGATACAGATGCTTTCTATTTCACAGGCCCTTCAGGGAAGATCGGGAACAACACTTAGAAATCTTTCTGAAAGAGATTTTATTTTTTTTTCCAGTGTCCCTCCCTCAATCTGAGAAGAACAAAATGTTAAAAGGTATCAGAGAAAGAAATTATAAACTTGTTTTATTCTAACACAGATCTGGTATTTCAGTCTGCATTGATTTTAATGAAATTCTCAGTCTTTAAGGTGTCAGAAGCAAAAATGTGAAACACTGATGAGTTCAGATTATAGATGATCAATACAAGTGCAATGCTCATCTTCCTTGAATGTTTCTCAATGCGTATAGAAAAATTCTAGCAGTATTTTACTTTTTTATTATCACAGGGGGCTATATAAAGATGTAGTTAAAACTTACATAACTGCAAAGTACATTGCAAAAATAAAGTGTTTAATCAAAAGTGAAACATAGAAGTTCCTTCTGCTTTTGCTGTAGAAATTCTTTTTTCCAAGCTCTTCCACAAAAGAAAGCCAATCGTTTTTAGTGAAAAGCTCTGAATTCAGATGCATCACCCAGAGTCACTGATACAAGATAAAATCAGGAAATACATCAATTAATGCCATGGATGAAAAGCTAAAATTACAGCAATTACTTTAAGCAGCTCATTGCACCTCTGGACCAGTGATACTCTAAATAATTTGGAAGCGTATCATTCAGGAACATTTAGAACTAAACCAGTTTGGCCACACATGCAATATGTGGACATTTTTGCCTAAAAGGGTGCTCTGGTATCACAGATTGATACCCACCACAGCTGTAAGATCCTGCTGTCTGGATACTACATTTCACAAGAGAATTTTGGAAATACATACCTCAGGCACAGTGAGTACCAGAGAATGAAAGCATGGCTACAGCAACACTTTTTAACTTCCATTTCCTAACATCTTGTCATTGTGTGCTGAACAGAATAGAATGAGATTCATATTCCACAGTGCAAAGAAAAACTGAAATCAAAACAACCCTGAATTGAAATTACTGAAGCGGCAAAATTGAGCATCAAAAGCTGAATGTGCCCACAACTCTCTTTCAAGTTTCATGCACATAACAACAGTTTGCAAGAACAGAACCACTGGCTTCTTCCAGGTGGACTTTGCTCAATCATCAAGTGATTAATCAGTATATAATCTGCATACTGAAAGGAATACAAATTTCTCCTATGATTATTATTATTAGCCATATTAACAAGCTCCAGTGGCACCTCACAGTGAAGAAAAAAACTCATGCCTTCAGTTATGGGGTTTTTGGGGTGTTCTCATAGCACTTTTACTGACAGCATTAAAGCCTTTCAAAATCAGTAAGTAATTCTCTCAGCCCCAAAATCTCATGAACAAAACTATGAACATTTTAAAACAGTCACAAAAAGAGTCACAAGTTTCAAAGTGAGGAGCTGTAGTGTAAATGTGGTATCTGCACCACTTAATTTGTCTTCATCTTCTTCTGTCTGCACTCAGAGTCAGGATTAAAAACATGAAGGAGACGAATGCTCATGTTTGGGTTTGGTTATTTATTAATCTTATCTAAAGTACAGAGAGTTCTGTAACACCTGCAGCCACCAGCTTAAATGGAGGTGAATCTAGCTAGTTACAAGGTTTTTTAAAGCTTAAACAGTTCAGTTAAGAGCTAACACCTATATTATTTATACTTTTGACCCAATAACCAAACTCCTGTGCAGCAGTGCAGCACTGAGTGTCCACCCAGAAACCACTGCCTGAAATCATGGAGAAGGAAGAAGATAGAAAAGAGACACCACCCAAAAATCTTTCATCTTGTCCTATACCTATCACTATATTATAAAAAACTACAAATTCCAAACCCTTCACCATATGAAATCACATACTTCTATTTAACTACACACCAGTGATTTTAACTCCATCACTGAAATTGGGAAGCTTTCTCCAAGGCCTCAGGTCAAAAGCAATGTTCTCTAGGGGGTCAGTGCCAGAAAGCACAGAAAGCTCAAAAATCCCCCCAAAAAATAAAAAAACCTCCAAATCTGGGATCCAACCTGCCCAAACCCTCCCTGTCACAGATAATCACACACAGCTCCAGGGACACCCACTCCCACCAAGGGCTCACCCTGGAACTGGGCATCTCCTAAACCCAAACTGTGCATTTCTGGAGCAAGGGAAATAGTCTGCAATGCATCACAACTGCCACAAGCAAATTCCTGCAGAAATGACATGCATGGAGATCATCTCTGCTCCTGCTTCCAATACGCCTAACAGGGGAATCACAATTATTTTCACTTCTGTGCATTCATGCAATGCTTCTGTAAGCAAGTATCAAAGGAAAAGTTTGACTGAGGTGTTCTTAATAATTTTAAGAACATTATTATCAATTGTTTTTCTCAGGAGCAGTACTAATTAACAGGGATAAATGTCCATACTGCAAAGTGTAATGTTTGCTTGTCATTTGCCTATTCAAATGAAAAAGAGGGATTTTTCCAATATTCTGGATAGTACACAACTATCAAAAGTCACTATATACTTCTTAACTTTAGCAAAACACAGAATCTTTGCTTTTACAAAACTTGGTCACTGTCATGTTATTTTTCAAAACAAATTTATGCCTACCATAGGCAAGATACCATATAAAAAAAACCAAATTAATGCCAAGCCAAAGTCACATCTACCCCTGTGTTCTTCTGCAGCTGAGACATCCTTCCCTTAGTGCAACCCTGAAGATAAATAACTGGAGAAAAATTAATAATAAAAACCTTTATCAGGAGGGACATCAGCGTCCCCCAGTTCTTGCAGATTTTCTCTCTACTGCACACCTGAGCTGGGTCAAACACAGTTGTTTGATGTTCCTCCCACTGCAAATTAATCTAAGACAGGCAGCAGTTCATACTCCAGTGAAGTCAACATCTCACAGTCCCTATTGCTTCCCATCCTAGTCAGTGCCATTTCCCCTGACAAGCCATTAATAAACATTAATTTTGTTACTACAAAGCATCTGAATACTATTCAGTGAGCAAAAAAAAAAAAAAAACAACAAAATGTTGTCAGATTTACCGTGCCCTTTTGGAAAGTGCTATTTGACAGTGATTACTTGCATATTTTGAACTAAGAATTATCTCTGCTTGGGGATAATAGAGTGACAGCTCCCAAAGCTCCACACAGACAAGGATTTGTGGGGGCTTTTACTTTACCAATTCCATACACTCAAACCAAGTAAATTATGAGGCAAAGAAAAGCTCCTGAAGACAAAACTTATAGGCAGCAGCACTCAGGAAGGAGTAGCCCCAAATTCCTAAGAAAGAATGCAACAAGGAGGCAGGAATTCTGCCCAGGCACTGCAGAACTATCAAATGATGAAAAGGAAACTTGACCACTTCCTTAACTGCACAGAACATCTGCCCAGGAGGCAAGTGACAGCCCAGCTTCATAATTCCTGGCTGCTCTGTATCCTATACACTCAGAAGTGCCTTGAAATCATCTTAATTAATGCTTGGAGCAGCCTGGTCTAGTGGAAGGTGTCCCTGCCCATGGCAGGGCCTGGAACTGGATGGACTTTAAGGTCCCTTCCAACCTGAACCATTCTATGGTTCTCTGATTTTAGCTCATGGTTCCCTTGATACTCATTCTACTGCTTTATCTCAGAATAATTTGGTGCCATCAGTGTGTTGATGTCCATCACTGTTGAAAACATAAGCATTAATTTTCACCAAACACACTGTTATGATTACAGTAGTTTCACGAATATAAGCCGCACCTTTTTCATTGAAGAATCCATCCTACCCCAGTGGTGCAGCTTATATTCAGGTGCGGCTTATCTATGGACAAATCCCAGCGAAACGCCAACCCGGAAGTGAGAGCTGGCCAAGCAGAGTGGCAAGTGGGCGGGCCGGCCCCTGTACCGCCAGCAGCGGCGCGGGATCGCTGGGAACGGGGG
>VRYO01002326.1:3161074-3241557 GCA_009812075.1 Sialia sialis
GAGAGAGGAAGGAGAGAGGAAGGAGAGAGGAAGGAGAGAGGAAGGAGAGAATCTGGTTCCCCTGGGACACAAAGTTGCATTCCTCAAGCAATGTTCCTCAAGATCACTGTTTCAAGCTGACATTTTACACCTTGTGGTAATTTGTTCAGGTACTCAGGCTTTTTAACTATAGCCAAGACCAGCTCAGCAAAAGCACCATTCACTTTCACTACAAATATAAACTCTCACTGGGGTTCAGAACTTGGGCTCTGGCTGACCAGCAAGTTCCCAGTTACCTCAGGCCACATTCCAGGTGTGTCAACATCTCCCCTCCCTGGTTCTCATCTCTAAAGGAGCAACAGAAATAAAAAACAGCTTTGGGTTGACATGAAATTGTTGACACCTTTTGCAAAAGGATTTCCACTGCTTTGCTTAATCCTGATGAGTGGAACAACTTGGAAGGTGGTAGTTGGAAAACTACTTCAAGTTGAACATGTAAGCAACATTAAAGCATAAATGCATGTTTTGCTGCATTTAGTAAGGATTACTTTTTCAGAATTTGGCCTTTAGTACAAATTTAGAACATTTGTATACAATGCCAGGTTCACAAGTGCCCTTGTGTCAGACCTCCAGAACTGCAGCACAGCCTAACATTTGGATCTAACTCAGTTGGATCTCATAGATACAAAAAGAGCAACAATAAGATTTATATAACTGAAAGATTAGGTAGTCTAGACATATTATAAGCAAGAAAGAAAGGCTGCCTTAAAAATCCATAAGAAGCAATCTTCAATATAGCAGCAAATACAGCAAAACACAGCATCCTTCTGAACTTCAGCAGCCAGACAAAAAGTGAGGAGTAAGAGGGAGGATAAAAACTTGTTCCTCCAACTCCTCAGAAAACTAGGTTTCAGTCTGAGAACACAATCAGCTTAAAAGGTGCTTTTTTTAAACCAGCCTTCACCCAGTTTTTTATTATTCTACAGCACACACCAGATTTTGCCACCTTTATTCCTCAGAGACATCGAAATGCCTCAGATACAGAACTGGGGTGCAGTAAGAGCAGTGACTTTTGTCGAGTTATTACCAATTAATATGCCTACTTCTAAAGAATGTTCATATTCTCTTCCCTCTTTAATTGGTGTCTTTTTGGTCAGAACATTTAATCTCTGGCCCTTCAGAGTGGTTGTACATGGCTTTATCATCCACTGTTAAGTAATTCCGTTCCGTGCACTTTCCACTGTCTGGATTGTTCAAAACCAGAAATTTCATCTTTTATGTGACCTTAGCAGATGTGCTTTGGTCATTATTCCCTTAAGCCTTTGAATGTAAAGCACACTCAGGCTCACTTTCATCACTCATCTTTGCAGCAGCTGAAGTGACAGGCTGCTCTTTTAATCCCACAAAAGGCCTTTTTCATGTTTTTTATAGACAAAGTCCACGGCACTGAAGAAGAAACAAGACTAAATGAAGAAGCAGGGCTGTAGTTCCACCCATGATGGGGTTTGTGTGCTCTGCTCTGGTGGTCAGGGTTCCTAGCAGGAAAGCCCTGCAGGGCTGACAGCTCTGGATGATATTTTATCACACAGGCCTGCCGTACCCTTAGTTTCAGTGTACAAATGTTTTCTTCCCTGCCTCACTGCTGCCAAAAGACTGTTAAATGCTAACAGCTTGAATATGACTCAGCGTGACTTTTCTTTTTTGTTTGTTTGTTTAATTTAAAACAAAATCAAGTAGTTTAAGTCACCTCAAGGCAGGTGAAAATAATTACATTTAGGAGCTGATAAAACCCCCATGGTAATTAAATCAAATTTTCAAGAAAATATTAGAGCCACAGATGCTGTTATTTGTGTTGTAACACCAAAACCTTCAAATATATAAGTTTCAGTTTATAGTGTTCCTGCAGTTTTTACTTACTGCATAAAATTTAAAGAATGTTACATGATGTGAAGGTATGGAAAGGAAACCACATCACTTCTGTAAGAGAATGCCCATAAATTCAAAACACCCATTTCAACAGTTAGGAGATGTCAAATGCAAACTTCAGAAAATCCCAGCTCCAGTCCCTGAAGTAACTGGAAATTAATTGCACTGGTAGTGAAATGCAGAGTTTCTCATTCTTGTTTGCACACTTATTGCAAAAAACATCATTTCACATGTAAGCTCTGAACACATCTGAGGTACAGCCACACACACTGCAGATTTTGAGCTTGCAACTCTGATTAGCTCTCAATCCTAGACACAAGACAGCAAAGGGAACCATGAGGAAATTATTTTCAAAACTAAACTTCCACAAGGTATCACTTGACTTCACTAGCACAGCAATACACATTTTACCATAGCACAAGTAACAGAAATATCTAATTTAAAAAAAACAAAAAAACCCTGAGTGGGTCAACCTGGCATGTTCTGCCAAAAATCTAAAAAGCCAACATGACATGCTTTTCATCAAAACACATGAATAGAAGCATTCACAGGTACAGGGCAGAAACTGCTAAAGTTTTTGAAGGTAGGTCACCTTTACTTGCTGAATTTTAGTAAATTGTTTCCTTTCTTTCACTTTCCAGTACTACTTTAGAAAGAAAGCTCATGAAAATTCCAGTATTTGAAAAATAAAGATGCCATTACTGATATACTTCAATAAGAATATGGTAAATGCAAAAATTAAAGCATTTCCAAGAGTAGAGGGAATATACAAAGCCTGTTTCCCTACAAATGCCCATCTTGTCACTGACAGAAAACTGACTCTAGCTCCTTTCCATGTTTCTGACAGCAATAAAATCACTTCATTCCATGAATCCTCCAGCATCAATAAGTGTGGGATTCACAGATCAACTGGTTCCTATTTGTGCACTTTACATCATCTCTCTTTTCTCACTATTCTCATTTTTATGTGGCCATTGATTTATCAAGAGAGTGCAGTAAATGCATAAATATCACACACATCAAATCATTTTCTAAGCCTCTATTTCTCCAGGACATAAAAGTAGTTAGTATGAATACTGCCAACAGAATCCTATTACTCATCATGAACAAGTTTCTTTCACCTTCCCTCCCCAGTTCCCTGCCTTCACTGCATGCTAGAGGGGGAAGGAAGCTCTCCCTAAAGTCACACTGCAGAATGGTGGAAGATCTATTCAAACTCCATTCCCCAAGAGTAAGAAAAAAACACAAGGCCACAGTTCAGCTGTAAGAAATGTATTGTGAATTAAGACAGGACTGTAACTTTAATTTAATGCAATTACTTGTTAATTTAATATCCCTGAATCATTATTGCTCTGGGGCCTTTGCCTGTGATTCCATTAATTCTTCTCATCCAATTCCACCTGCAGCGAGCTGAGCAAGGCCATGCTAATGGAGAAGTTGCAATTATTTATTTTGTGCATTTCCTGCTGACTGAGGTTATTGCACCATGCAAGAAATGTCAGTGGGTTTGAATAAAATACTGATAATGGCACAACATAAAGCAAGAGGAGACTGCAGTGCCATCATTTGTCATTCAGTTTTTGCCTTTCGGGTGAGCAGAAAGGCATTAAGTTGTCAAGTGAAAGCAAGGCATTATTGAAACCTATGTTTTTTCAAATTTTCAATAAGAACTGCACGATTTTCCCATTAGTGAAGCATTCCAAATTCCATTTACAGGAATTTCACAATTATAAGCTGCACCTGATTATAAGCCGCACATCCCGGTAGCCAGGTAGACCATGGGATTTGTCCACATAAAAGCCGCACCTGAATATAAGCCGCACTTTTTTTTTTTTTAAAAAAGCGAGGATCCATGTGTAACAAAGTCACAAATTAGTAACAGAATCGCACCAGCACAGGGTTTGGTGTCAGGTGCTCAAGTTGCAACAGTTTCCATAGACCAGCGAAGCCTTTAAAGGCAGCCCCAGGCACCCTCCCTGGCCGGCTCTCACTTCCAGGTTGGCATTTCACTGGGATTTGTCCATAGATAAGCCGCACCTGAATATAAGCCGCACCACTGGGGTAGGCTGGATTCTTCAATGAAAAAGGTGCGTCTTATAATCGTGAAATTACTGTAATTTACTTACCTATGAAATGTATACACTCAAGTTCTTACTGTTAAATCCAGCAACAGCTGTTGAAAAAGGTCATTATAAACATGTTAAAAGACTTGAATGCATAGAGGTTTACATGAGAAATGGAAAATTAGGTGATTTCTCTATAAAAACCTAAATTACATTGTATTATATTGTAGAACTGCATTATTTAAGCATCAGCACAACAAAGAATAACTCACGAAGGGTCACACTGCCAAGCTCTACAGGACTTTTATGCATGTTCTATAAAACAGTATGAATGAAAACAGATTAAAAAAAGGAGTCAAAGGGTAAATAGATTTTCACATAGCCACTTACTAGCATATGAAATCCATCACCTGAAGCCTAAGGTAACAGTGCTGCAATAGAGCCATGGGACTGGGTCGGTCTCGGAGAAGTCACGGGGTTTACAACACATCAATGTTCTGGCAACCTGTTCCAAAGCGCAATTACACTGATTTCTGCTGAGCTTTCTATTCTCTAGCCTTTATGAAACACATCAATACACCAACACAGCCTTATAAAACTCAAAAGCCTCTAACTAAGAAAAGGTAAAAAAGCACCCCAACACCTTCACAGATTAAAATACAACATGAATTCGTAAGAAAATAAAGAGTGTTTACACACATGGAGTGGAAAGAAGGGGAAAAATACATGAAATGCTTAAAGGAATCAATAGAACAAAAAAGCAAAAGCCAGAGGAGATGTCATCTCGACATAAAAGACTGCTCAAGTGTCAAATGCAGGTCTGAATATCAAACACAGTGAAGAGTCCTTAGCTAAAGTGAATTGCTGGCAGAAGTGCTGTCTGGTTCTACAAACAAAGTCAATATTAAAATAATAGACTTTCAAAGCAAACAGGGGAAATAAAAAAATCCCAAACATTCTCTTGATTTTGAATGGCTCTCCAGAGCAGCTTTCTTTTATTAGTTGCATTTGTTGTTGATTTTTTTACCAAAGAAAAGAATCCTCCTGTATTTTGGTCACATAGTCAGCCACACAAAGTAAGACCTAAACCAACAAAAAAGGAAAAGACCCAAGGTTGTCACAGCATTATAAGAATCACCAACACTGGAATTATGTTACTGCAAATAATCTCTGATATTTAAAGATGTTATAGGTTATAAGTGGGAGAGCAATTCCTAGAGGATTGCATGTTCTCATCTCCTGCTGACTGACAGAACAAATCCTTCTGTTTCCTAAAGCTGCTGTCACCATCTCAAAAGTAACAGGTATCTATCTCCAGGTACAAAACTTGGGGTTAGTTGCCTTGTAATGAACTTACATCTCAGTAAGTATTATAACGCCTTTATCAAACACTTCCCCCCTCCAAACAACCACTCCCATTATATAGGCAAGATATGCCTTGCAGAAAGTCTGTATAAATCTTCAGAAAGCAAAACTAATGTCTGTGCAGCCTAAGCCATCTTGTTAACAGGCATTTTATCACCTGAATTTTGTAAGCTTTTCCATTTTCTCAGGACAAGAAGCTGAGATTTCTCATGTACCTTTCATGCCATTTAATTCACAGAAGCTCCTAAATGCCTCGAACATCCAATTTTTACAATGAAAGAGCTTTCATTTGCCATCCAATCACATCCACTAACACTATTCTATTACTTTCAAATGCAATAAGAAATATGAGACACTCGGTGGGGCTTGTAACAGCATAGAATGAGAACTGTATTAAAGCTGCTGCCTTTTGACCCAGAAAAAAGTACCCCTTGATTGTCCCTTTCACTGGGGTAAGAACTGTCAGTCACTCAGCAAAAGAACACATTACTCAGGAAGCAGTAGGTATTTAAGACTTGCAAAAGGGTTGGAAACATGTGGATTTCACAGCAAATTAACATCTTAAATCAAGCTGAAGACTGGGGTCATTATTTTGAAATCCTTCACTTGACTGAAAGGTTTCTGCTGATGGTATTATTGGGTCACAAAATCAAAGTTAACACACAAATTAAATTCTAAATTTGGTGATAAAAGCTAGACTACAGTTCTAAATTAAAGAAGTAATGAGTGTTACTGACAGCACCGAGAGGAGCCTCATGTGACTTCATTCCCACAAATGTAGCCTTTGCTGAGCTGGACTATCTTTTATCTAGAAAGAATAACTTTCAAACTGAAAACATCCATCAATGTGTGCTCTAAAGCATCGCATAAAAAAAAATATTTCAAAGGCAGAAAGGGCACAGCAAAGAGCAGCTCCAAGTGTAAAATTAATGCTGAGGTGCTCAAAACCCCCTCAAACCTCCCTCTGTTTTTAATAAGGTGCTTATACTTGTTACAGGCACCTATAGCTCTGCTCTCTGTCCTTCTCTGAGGAACAGCACCATGCTGTCTCAGAGCTGCTCTGACCTCAGCAACAGAAAGAGAAGCACTTGATCACAAAGGAACAACATGTAAATGAAATTATTCAAGTTCCTGTATTTGTTCAGCTGTAGCTGCCCCCAAACAAGACAGACTCAACAAAAACAAACAAACCAACTTCATAAAGCCCCTAAGCAAGAGTAGAAAGGGGTTTTACCCAACAGAAAAGTTAGCAGCAGGGAGAAAGGCAAAAAAGAAGAGGGGTGAGTATTTTCAAACTTTGTTCTGAGTTAGACTAGAATGGACTGAAGTGACACATATCCCATACAAAAATTGGAATAGTCAAAAGTGAAAACCAAACCACCTCTGCAGATCACAAATAGCAAGACTGTGCTAAAAACTTCCAAATTATTCACAAAGTAGAAGACCAGGAGAATTGATATATCAAATTGACAATACACAGCAGAAGTAGTGAATATAAGCTTGGAAATACGTAGTGAGATGTGCTTCATTCCATTGGGAGATGTTCCAGCCAGGCGGAAGAGCCCAACATTTCTTACCAAGATAAAAGCAGAGGTTTTGGGACCCTAAAGCAGCCCTTTTCCCCTGGACTCCAGAGGAAAACCAGACTTTTCCACATCATCACTGAATCTTTGGAGGGTAACTGCACCCTTCCTCAGGACCACTGCTCCAACTGAACCACATCTGTCACTGCAGGAGGATGCAGCCACCATTTAATCAGACTGCTACCAACACCCTGACTGACTGATGGGGTGTCAGGTTGTATTCTTTTTCAGGGTTTGGGGTTTGTTTCTTTGTAGTACTGTATTTCTACTTCAATTTTCTTAGTAAAGAACTGTTATTCCTAATTCCCACATCTTTGCCTGAGAGCCCCTTGATTTCAAAATTATAATAATTTAGAGGGAGAGGGGTTTATATTCTACAATTTCAAAGAGAGGCTCCTGCCTTTCTTAACAAATACCTGTCCTCCAAACTAGGACATTTCCTCATCAGGGAGATGCTTCAGGCTCTTCCTCATTTCTGCCCCACTGCTGGCCCTGCTCCAGATGCTCCATGTCCCTCCTGTCCTGAGGAGCCCACAGCTGGACACTGCACTCCAGATGTGCCCCCCAGGGCTGAGCAAAGGGGCAGGATCACTCCCTGCCCTGCTGGCTCTGCTCTTCCTCGCACACCCCAGGACTGCTGAGGTGATTGCTGGTAAAGAAAATTAACTCATGCTATGGTTCAAAACAGGCACCTTCCTGCAAAGATACTGGCTCAACACAGAGGTCAAACAAGTCTAGGCCATTAAATTTCCTAAAAGTGAGGGGGGAAAACCCCAGTTCTCCCAGACTAACACAGGCTCAGTTTCTTGGTCAAAATACCTCTGGTGTCAGCCTGCTCAAAAACAGTGCAGATCCAATTCCTGTGTCTAAGGCGTGAAGACTCCCAGATGTACAGACAGGGGGAGAACAAGCCTCCAAGTGATTCATGGAGGGCTTCTCTTCTTGGGAAAATTGTTCCTCTTTGGATTTATTTTAAAATGTTCCCCTCCCACTTATTTATTTCTAAATCTTCATGTTATCTAAAAATTCTTTAATTTATATATTTTGCATAGATAAGGAAGGAAAAAAAAAGGGTGGTTTCTCTTTAGCATACCTCTTGTGAATTTCTGTCCTTCTCACATCAACAGATAATGTTTAATCTAGTCAATTCTGGCATAATTTAAAATAGCACTCATCTCCAAAGTCTTGTAGATCTCCAGCATTTGGAATGTTATTCTTCAGGGAACCCATTAATTTTCACAAAAAGGTCTCAAAGGGCTGTATTAATTAACAGATCCAAGTAATCTACAAAAACTGAAATACTGCCAGAACACTCTGCATGTACTCCCAGCTCATTAAAAACGCCAAAATCCTCAGTTTAATACTAAATAATTCCCACAGGACTTGCAAAAAAGCTTACACAAGTATGGTATTTAAAAATCATTTTAAATGCTAGGGAAATTTACTATGATTTATTATCACAATTACACATAATAAACCTTTCAGAGCTATGATTCTAATGTAAGTTATAACTGTTACTGTGTGATAAAGTGCTCCATCTGTATGTCCTTTCCATATGGACGTTGTGCTCCCATTCCCTCACTCCTGCTTTTTAGAGAGCATTTTGTTCTACAGAAACAGACTCAACCTTAAACCATGACTGATCTAAAAAGGATGAAGAGCTCAACAAGTGATACTGGAGGATGATAAAATCATGCCCCAAAGAGATGAGGAAGCAAACAACGGCACGTTGTGAGTGCATTGTTTAAACATAAAAGCAGGTTGAGGATGCTCATGGATTAGAAAGTATTTGTAAAGACTTGGCATCTCCTGTTTAACTCATCAAAAAACACCACACTATCCAAGTTATGCCGTTGTCCCATCTCTGTTCTGCTCAAACTGTATCAACTGACATTTTATTCTGTCTTCTCCTCCTTTATCCTTCTCCCCATACCCCTCCAAGCATGACTGTGCCAGCTCCATTTGTGTCCAAAGTGCCCAACTGCAAGGTAGCACAATTCTAACCTCAAGGCAAAAATCAGATCTAAATCCAAGCAGTTTTATTTCCCAATGTGTCAAAGATAAAACATGTCTTCTCTTCAAGAATAAAACAGCCAACTGGACAAAAGCAAACCTGAAGACTTAAAATCCTTGAATACTCCCACAATGTTACATTCCATTTTCTATTCCTTGGACTCTCTTGTGACTTCCCTTTTCTATGAAGTATTTCCAGTATTTCTTTATCTACATCTGAATAAAAAGTCTTTGTGTTGGTCCTTTCCCCAAATATACACTTCAACTTGCTAATGGAACTGTAATTGCAGCAGTGCAGACCTTGGCACAGATACTCACATGAAAAGCATGCTGAAGCACTTCATTGTCCAGGAAGTTTGAAGTCCACAGAATATCACACCTCTTGGAGTGCTCCATTATGGCAGGAATGACACACATTGTGCTGTACAATATGGAATGCCTCAAGGGCCTGAACCATACAGCAGAGTGCTTTTTGCTATATAACCACATGCAACACAAAATGGGGTTGAAGGACATGTCAGTATCAAAGGCACCAATTTTCATATAAGGAATGCTGGCCCATATGTCATTATTAGCTACTGAATTCAACTCAGACCCCAAAAACTATTAAACCACGCATTACTGCTTCCTTTGTTTGAGGCACACTGAGTTCCATGGATGTTTCCTTGCCACTAGATCAGGATACAGCAGTAAAACAATATATTTTGTTTCTATTTTTGCCCTGAATGCTCAGAAACACAGGGAAGTCAGCTTTAGATGGAAAACTCTCCCTGATGTCAGTGGCCATCAATCTTCCTTCATTTACTGTTGTCTTGTTTGTCCTTCCTCTGCCACTGTCTCTCTCCTGTGAGGTAACTGATCCATTTAAACTCTGCTCACAGCAGAGAAAGAATTTTCTGGCCTCCCTGCCTCCCACAAGTATCAGCCAGGAGCAATGCAGTTAGTACTGTGGAATATCTAAAGGATGTACATAATTCCCATCCCTGGAAGTGTCCAAGGCCAGGTTGGATGGGGCTTAAAACAGCCTGGGACAGTGGAAGGTTCCCTGCCCATGACAGGAGTTGGAACAAGATCAGCTTTAAGGTCCCTTCCAACCCAAACCATTCTGTGATTCTAATCTAGCTTGAAGAACTACACAAAACTGCACCAGAAAAATTCCCCCTCATGTGAACAAGTGGTGCTGCTCATTTCTGGCTGATTGTACTTTCACTTTTGAAAGCAGTGATACAAATATGCACATATTTTACTAAGACAGACATTTGTATAAGAAGGCTATATTAAAATAGCAGTGCTTGGAGAAGCATTAGAGCATTTGGCAGCATCCATTTCTGTAAAGTTTTACTGAAAATCCTCAAGTTGTCTCAGAATTTGATTTATAGTTGGTTAGCAGAATTATGAGGCTTGATTTCCCCGTACTTTCAACCCATAACTCAAACATATGAAAAACCAAGCAAATACAAACAGAAGCATGGGGACTTCATTGATTTTAAGTTTAAAAACTCAAACATATTTCAATTCAAACAGCACAAAAAGAAGCTGTAAGTACTCTACAAAAGAGATCAATAAATAAATCAGAACGGTTCATTTGCTGTGGTATGTGAGGGATAGCACACATCATTTAATAGCAATTTCATTATATCAAAATCCAGCAATGCCACAATGAGCAAGAAAAAAAGAGAAGCAAGACACTGACCCAAACATTACCCAAATACCAAGAACAAAGGACAAAATTTCTACTGGTAGCAAAAGATCAATTACAAACCAGAAAAGGGTGATAAAAAATAATCAGCATTCATGCACCCATAAATTAATTTAGAATTATGGAAGCATTAAGTTTGGAAAAGACCTCTAAGATCAAGTCCAACATCAAGCCAGCACTGCCAAGGCCACCACCACACCAAAAGAGACATAGTGATGGTGTGGGATGGTGACTTCACCAGTTCTTGGTCCACTACAGGAGAACCTTTCAATAAAGGACATAGCAAAGCACAATCTTGTTCATTTTCATTCAAAAAAATAATGGAAAATATTAAAAATAGCCTCTATTTCTGAATTAATTTGAAAATCAAAATATAAAAATAAAGCAAGATTAAAAAAACACTGTCTGCAGCCATATGGACATCTATAAACTATAAATTTTAATCAAACAAACTTTTGTTTTGGACACCCTAAAACATGTGCCTAAAACATGTCATTTCACACACAGATGGCTTTATTTTTATGGAAAAAAAATAAACCAAAACAAACAAATATCAACAGAAGCTCAGTCTGGAAATAGCCCTGATAAATGTAGAAACATTTTCCAGTGTACAGTCCATTAACTTCCATGATTAGGAGTTCTCAAAAGGAAACAAGGATGATCACAGCCTCAGACAGACACTCACCTGGGTGACATTTTTATTTTAAATGCCACCATTTACATCCCAGGGCCTGGAAACTGGAATCTCCATTGGTTCTGATTATAAGTTAGAGTTATAAATCTAATTGTTTTGAAACAAAGAGAATAAAGAGATTCAAGAAAAGCTGACAAGTCCTGTTCTACCATTTAGTACCAATTAGCGTAAAATCAAAATCAAGACGTTCTTTGGTCTGGTTTGACAGAAGCAGTTTGTTAGTCATTGATGACAGAAAAATGTTAACACGAATTTAATTATTTACCTTAAGACTGAATTAGAAACTCCATAGATTTTCATATTTTAGCAACATCTACAATTGGGATGAAGTTTTCAGAATATGCTGAGCATCCTCAAGGAAATGCAGTCATTTTGTCTGAGTCTCTACAGGATCATTGGTCTCTTCTGCTACATGGATGTTTGTTTACACACCTGCAAAGTAGCTGCTGAAAGCTGGATCTGAATTAGAATTTTGGCACTGATGTGATATAGAAAGTTTGTCCCTGAAGCCAAGCACAGCCCCTGAAAATTTGAGCATTAGAGAAAATATTCAAGTAAGATTATTACTGCCATACATCTGCTCCCTTCTACAGCTCCCAAATCCCCAGTTAGGGATCTTTTACTCCTTGCCTGATCTGCACAGAACTTAGTGCAGGCAAAAAAAACACAAACCAGTGTGATCTAATTATGGTGCTCACACAGTTTTACGCCAGTCCTAATTAATTCTAACAGCAGCAATTAAAGTCTATCCAGTAAATAAACCCATAACCATAACTCACCACTGCCACGCATCTTCCAGCAGCTCCTAAGGACTTGCTTCAGCACAAGGACTTCCTGGCATCCAGGGGGAACAGAACAAAAGCACCACTGCAGACAATGCACAGCCCCTGGACTTTATGGCATCTCCATCAAAAACAAGGGTTAAAAGTCTATCACTGAATTCCTGGTACTGGTAGGCTATTCCAAGTTCTGTGGACTACAGGAAGAAATAGGTATCCTGGCCTAAAATAGTGCTAAAAATCGGTATCAGGTACAGAAGGCAAGCTACTGAAAAGTTTTCTGGAAATAAGGGAAGACATGGGCCAGGCACTCCAAACATATAGGCTTCTCTATTGCTTGGTTTCTTGACCAATTCTATTTGGACAGTTTTTTGTGCTGAAAATTCTCCAGAGAGAGAGTTTTGAAAGATTAAGAGCTGAAATCACAAGTGGAGGAACATGGAGGAATTGTGGTGAGAACAGGCCAACAAAACTCTAAAATTCAGCTTCAGCATTTCCAGGGAAGCCCATGGGAATTCACTCTCTTCCCATGAGACCTGAACATGCATTTCAACATTTTCAAACCTTCACCTTTCAGATTGAGTTCAAGTTTTACTTTTTCTGTCAATCTTACTGGTTGCATAGCTCCAAGTGTGTCAACACTGATGTTTTCAGAATTTAACACGAAGAAAATAT
Source organism: Sialia sialis (assembly GCA_009812075.1). Classification (NCBI taxonomy): domain Eukaryota; kingdom Metazoa; phylum Chordata; class Aves; order Passeriformes; family Turdidae; genus Sialia; species Sialia sialis. The sequence goes on from VRYO01002326.1 coordinate 3,173,851, forward strand.
TGAAATAAACAGGAAATCATCACTAGGAGAGTTGGTATCATTCTTGTTTTCCCAGGTATTTCTCCTTATTGCTCTTTTGTACTTAGAACTTTTATTTAACAACACAGCAAGTCTACCTACTATCTAATAATTCTTTTCATTCTGGCCAGCTGTGCAGTTACTCAAACAAGAGTAAATACACCTACTTTCTATTTTAAATTCCTTATATTTTTCTTGCTTTCCTTCAGAGACACTGCAGCTACTATAGTTCAAATACTATGCTCATTTTAATAATTGAAAAACTCACTTAAAAATGTTTATACAGCAAAAAATCAAGAAAACATATTTTTTTAAACTACAGCAATTAACATCCTGATAGATTTCCCAAGCCACAGGGATTGGGAAATAGAGCTACACAAATGGAAACTGCCACCTTTATGCATCTCTGTGTTAGTGCTGTATCTCTAAATCACTGCAACCATAAATACCCCTAAACCTGCAGTGATTTCACGTTTGGGTTATGGAACTGGTCTACAAATGAGTGATTTCAGTTTCTATTACCCCAGCTAATAAAGAATCATTAGTACAGCAGGCTTGTAATACATGCACAACTTAGCACAGGTCAGACTGAGAATACGGGAAGAGCACAGGCATTAATAAATCAGTTTATAATTTCTACAATTTCTACAGGATAATATCAAAGAATGAAAAGGGCCTAATGGTACTAATCGCAATGCATTAAAATGCTTTGGCAAGTAAAATTCCTCATTAAAACACAGTAAGAGCAACTCTACATATTCCTTCAGATGATTTTTGGACATTATCCATTATTCTTGTATTTATGTAAGTTACTTCCATTTAGAATATATTGTTAATTTGATCTTATCTTGTATTTTTATTATGTTTCTCCCTTTCTTTCCGCCACAATATATTATTCCTGAACTCTCTCTGGTTCTCAGGAAAACCACTCCACAATGCTCCTCACTTTCCCAGAAAACAAACCACTTACCTATGGGCTAATTGTACACATATCTTGCTCTGACTGCCGACAAACTCTACTTTTTAAAAAATTTACTTTTCCCAAAGATATGTATTTCTTTATACGGAAAAATTCATTGCCGAGTACTAGAAAATGTAAAAAGTGGTGTATGAAATAAAAACAAAACTCCTAACCATCCTAAGTATTTGTTTCTTGACAAAAAGTAATTCTAAATGGGAGTTAAACATATGATAAAAATATAAATGGCTTTTAGGTTTACAAGAAAAATTTAGTATTGCAACTTTAATGAGGATCTTTTTATGAATAATTATTTAGAATTGTAAAGTGAAAGAAATGTCATGACATATATTAGTCACCTGCTAGAAATCCTAAAGTTTCACATTTTTCTTTCCTAAAAAAAAAAAAATCCCATTATATTAATTCCTTCATGCTAATTACTGTATTTTTAAAGCTCACAAATACGCTCTATTTCAAGAAAATCTCAACACCTTGTTCACACTTCTTGAGATATATTTATAAGCTAACTTATTTTAAAACTGTGATTAGTATATCAGCCCACGTGACAAATGTCAAAACTATTTATTTTATTACTGATATATTACATCTGTTCTATATAGAATTACAGAACTTCCTGAGTTGGAAAGACCCATCAGGATTCTCCAGTCTAGCTCCTGGCCCTGCCCAGGACACCTCAACAAACCCACCCTGTGCCTGAGAGTATTGCTCACATCCATTAAATATTCAGGTTTTGGTACATTTGGAGTCCAGAATAGTCAGATCACCACAGGATGATTGCTTTCAGTTAAAAATTACTGACCCAATCTTTTCAGCCCTGCTCTGTCCACAAACTACTGGGAATAACAAGCAAAAGCCAGGCAATTTAGCAGAGTGACAGCTGCCAGGCATTGCACCTTTTGCTCTGTGGAGAATTACACAAGAGCCTCAATAAAGTTACAACCATATCTTTCTACAATCTTTTTTTTTTGTTTTCCTTTTGCTTTCCCTCTGTTGACACTGCCTAAAAGTTGTGCCGTGCCTTTTTTTCTGGTAAAGATGCTTGTTCACTAATAAAATTACAGAGATAGCCAGCTCTTTCCATGTGTGCACCATAAAAACAACATGCCTGGAGATGATCCTTCTGATTATTGCTGCTATGGTTTCAAATTGCCTGTTCTAGCCACAAGGCTTTCCCTCAGGAGCCATGCTGGTGGCCAGAGATGCAGACAGAGTTAATGAGAAACAAAAAGGCTTCTAAATATCTTCTAAATATTCTGATAGCCCAAAGCTTTAGAGATGAACAGGAAAGAATATTTTGTCTGCAGGGGAAAAGGGAAAGGTGGAGCCAAGGGAACCTCCACTTCCCTTCTTATTGCTGGATTAGACAGAAAAAGCTCCAAAGGAGGGTGAGAGCCAGGAGTTCTGCATTAGAGCTTACCCAAGTGTGAGCCTCACAGCTCTCACTGACTATTCACAGAGAGCTCACTTTTCCTCTCTATTAAACTGCATTGCAGGGAGCAAAACTGCATCTGACATTTTCCTCTTGAGTGCTCCCTCCCCACAAACTGTGTCCAAGCTGTTGCAGAGCCGTACAGTAAGTCCATGCAACAATCTCTTCATTACAACATGGGCCTTAATGCAGAGAGAAATTAACTTAATTTGTATAGAAAACAGTGGTACTCTGACACGCAGGGTTAAAGCACTGAAGTGTGACTTGGAAGACACGAATTTAATTTCTGCATCTTCCACTCAGGCAACAGGAATAATTTCACAAGAGGATAATGCTGTCTCACAGGACTGCTGGGCACATAAAGATGTGTACAAGACTGGCAGGGCACACACACACTGAATTCTTCCCAGCCTCTCTAAGTGATGTGGAGTGTACCCACACTTGCAGGCTTTAGGGTTATTTGTCACTTTTTCTTTGCCGAAGGGTAAGAACTTCATGGGCAATTTAAACACACATTCATACTACCTATAAAGGCCAGTCATGGGGAAAAAAAAGGCATTAATGCAAGAATTTTTCAAAGGAAAGCGCTTGAATTTTCTGTATGGCAAAGATAGAGATAAAAAATATTAACAACATTAATTTGATGCTAAAATACTTGACAGGTTTATCTGGGAAAGTTAAATGTTTAAAACATCATGAAAAACCCTTACTGCAAATGTGCAGACTGATCTGTCAGAGTGGTCCAAGCTGAGCTGCTGGGTTTTGTCCCAGTGTCATGGAAAATGCACTGACTTGTTAATTTTACATTTGACCATCTCTAACAGTAGTTTCTTCAAATCTATTCAAAGGCTGATCAGAGAGGTGAAAATAAAACATGAGAATCAGGAATTTCCTGTTATATATATATACAAGGAGATAAAGATTAACCCAAGCCCCCACCCATACTGATTTTGTTTTTGAAAAGACATAGAATTTGAATATTTCAAAAGAGGCCAAATTGAGTTTTTGAATATTTCAGAACACATAAAAATCCAATTCTGCAACTCACTGTCTACCCTTCTTCAACAAGTGTGAAAATGTTTAGCACAAATATACTTGTGAGTGCTATTAGATTTCATTCATACACATTGTGTATAAATGTGTGTGTTTACAAGCACCTTTTAGCACCCTCCCTTCAATATTTGTGCACACTGATGGGTGAGATCTGCCCCTGAGCCTTCTTTTCTCCTGGCTGAACAGCCCCAGCTCTCTCTGGCTTTCCTCATATGAGAGATGCCTGTATATCATATTCCTTTAAAAGCAGGTATAATTTCTGTAGGAAAGCTAATGTTGCTAATGCAAATCTCCAAGTCACTCTGGCTACTCATGCAAGAAATCAGCATATGATGGCACAATTAAAAAGTTTTACTGTTAATGGAAAAATGTAATTTAATAAAAAAAAATCTTTTCTAATACCCTAGGAAGCAAGAAGAGGGTTTAAATAATTTATAAGGATTTTTTTAACCTCAGTAAATTCTTCAAGAGGAAATTTCCTTATTAATTTTGGACTTTGAATCCTCTTTCCTACCTTGTGTTACACAAGGACACAAAGATGCATATGACTGATCACCTCTTGGTAGACAGACCCTATTTTGCTTGGCATTGTTCAGAGACAGAATAAAATGACATTACTTCACCAGCTCTAAGGCAACACAGAGATGGAAACAAATGGGCAGAAGACAGGAAAAAGGGAGCCAACATTTGTCAGCCTGACAGGCAGCAGTCTCAGCAAACCATCAGGGTAACTGTTGTCAGAACTCTGCAGGCATCACGAGAAGGATACCAAGGGAAGTGACAACACAGACCACGACAAAGCTGCTGTGAGATTTTAATGCAGAGCTCTTAGCAAATACGAGAGCAACAAAAAGAACTACCAAAATGTTTACTTAAAAATCCTATGTGCTACTTCTGCTACTTCATTTACACGCAACACAATTTCAATGTCCTGCTCTTCCCATAAGTAACTCTGAGAATGAAAAAGAAAACAGAGAGTTAATGTCCAGAAAGGATCAAAACCTAGTTACTACAGAGCAAGTTCTGTCAAATCTGATTGACAGAACAAAACACCTTGTTCTTCACACTGTCAAATTCCCTGTGCCTCACCACCTCACTAAGGAAATGGAAAACTCGGAACTCTGAAAGACAATGCACACCAATACCATCCATTGAAGCAAAACTTCAGGCTATAATCTATTTCAAAAGAATTTCCTCATGCCAACACTCAAAGGATTCTCTTCCCTGCAAAGCTGGCTTCTCTGTGTGAAGTGGATGTGCATCTGTGTGCATGTATGTGCTCAGCTGGTGAGGAGAAAAAGTGGTAAGTGTGAACTAAAGAGGAAAAGAGTCCAGGGCTCTGCAGCACTTTCTTACCTCTATCTCTCAGCACAAGGCTCTACGAGATTGTACCTTTAATTTCAGCTACACGATTCTATGCTGCAAGTCAATTTGCATGGTTCCCAAGGAGATATTTTTTAAATCTTCTCTGGAATCCACTGATAAAAAATAGGGGAAACTAGTATGGTAAGATCTAATGATGAATTAGACTGTATTGAAAAATTATCTTTTACTGGACCAATCAGGAAATGCAAGATAATCACTAAACATTTTGTATTTGCTTTTCTTTACTATTATCTCCACCTTCCTATTTTTATGGTGCTGAGGCAGAGCATTAGCAATTTTCTGTCTTTTTCTTATACATTATCCAACAAGGATAAAGGATTTGAGAACATCAGGTTACATCTAAACAAGAAAAATATACATTTCCTATTTATGCAGATACACTTAGTAGGTAAAACATCCATTTAAAACATAGAATCACAGAATGCCTAAGCATGGAAAAGACCTCCAAAGATCAGCAAGTCCAACTCAGCTCCACAGTGGTTCCTCACTACTCCATGTCCCCAAGTGTCCCATCTACACTCCTTCTGAACCTTCCAAGGACACTTACAGTGATTCCACTGCCCTGGGCAGCCTGTGCCAGCACCTGACCACCCTGTCAGTGAAGAAATCCTGCTTAATATCTAATGCTAACATCCCCTGGCACCTATATTAATCCATATATTCTATGAAAATTCTGATTGTGAGTGCATCTGACTGCCAATGATAAACAGGAAATAAGGTTTGAATGGAGGACTGTAACCTCTCTCTGAGGGGAGGGAGGGAACCATAACATCTTAAAAAATTGCCAAAAAAGCCAAGATGATTACTGCTTATTTTTTCAGCTTCCTCTTGGTTAATCATCTCTCCACCATAAAATCTAGCATTTTCCTGGTTTCCAATGCCATGCTAAACATTAAAAATTCATATTACTGTTTGTGTGGGCACCTTTCTTTCCCCAAGTGAAGACAAGATAAACCAGGACAGATGCAGCACTGCAAGTGGTGACTGCAGAGGTATTTTCTGTGGGAAATGATACAAAAGGTTACAGCAAAGATGCAAAAAGTGAGTGAGGAGAAAGTGGACAAGTAAGATTAATGAAGATCCTTTACCCACTGTGGATCTTATTGCAGTGCTTCTTGTAGGCACAGTAAGATTCACCAGGATATTTAAAAGAACACTGGAACAATGTGAATTTAATGCAGAAAAGGAATGCCTATGTGATGATTTGAGAAGTGGGAATCATTCAGCTTAGCAGCAAATAAACATGGTTCCCCAAGGGATTTTCCCTCCCCCTTCACTACCATGCATTTCAATGAATACTGATGAAGGGCTGAGAACTAATATATGTGAGCTTGTGCAAAACTCTGAATTTGGATTTGCAGGTGCTCCAGTTTCTACAAAAATGTAAAAGAACCCAGTAATACTCATACAAAAACCAGATTTTGTTCTGCCCTTTTGATATGCTGGTTGTGGTGAGAAAAATCTGGTCTCATCAGTCAACAGAATGCTTTCCATCTATCCTATGAACCACAAGAAAAAATTAATTTTCATCTAGTGCTCATGGATTTCCCCTTGTGCCTGTAAAATCAGATAGACAATTGTAATTACTAAAATACATTTAGTGAATGTTTGGAATTTCTTTAGATGGGCTATTTTTATTTAATTCCCTACACAGATAATCTAATCTAAGTCATTCTTCTCTGAAAAATCTTGATTTATGCATTTAATAACCTCTTGGAAAACTAGATTCAGAACTGAATAGCTGCTGTGTCAAAGTAAAAACCCAAGCTCTGTGTGCATTACCTGTGTGCCTTGGGATTGGATCCTACAGAATCTAGTGAGAGCTCCATTTGCAGCTCTTCCCCCCCAAAAAAATCAGCAACTTCTCTTTTCCCTGAGTTCTCAGCCACCAGCAGCCAACATGATCCTAAAAGTGACCCTTTCCATCGCTTAAAAAGGCTGATTTTAAGTAGCAGTATACAAATAGGAAAAAAAAAATTGTTAATTGAAATATGTTTTAAGCTTTTTTTTTCAGACATAGATAAATGTGTAGAAACTATATCCCCCTCAATGTACACAGAGAATTTTTTAAGCAAATGAAAAGTTCAGTTGCTTTGTTTACATTTTTTCAAGCACAACTTAAAATTCTTTTTTTCCTTTACATGATTTTATATTATCACATTTTTAAAGATGCATTTCAGTTAATTTCAGAGCATTATGCCAGACTCTCATTTTCTTTAAAGGAGCATCTTTACAAGAAATTCAACATTATATTTTCAGTATATGAAATTAAATACACATCCTCTCTGGCTGGTTTCATTCAGTATAGTTGCCATTACTCCAAGTTCTAAGATGTTTTCAAATAAGTTTAAAGACATTCAATTTATTGGTATTTTAGAAAATTGCCTGCTGAAGTGGTATTGTATCCTTAAGGTGTGATATCCAGTCACAAATTGCACAAAAATACTTAGAATTTCTCAGCACATTAAGTATCTCTGCTAAAAATAACTAGAAGCACTGGATGTAAGGATCTACAGAAATTATGTAAAAATGTAATTGAAGAAAGAAAACAAGGAACAGTCTTATATGACCATATTTATCTCCTGTTGTTCAGCCCCAAAATAGTGGAAAAATGTGGTCATTATTTACTGCAAAATGTGGGCAGTCAGCAAAAGAAACTGTGAACTTTGCATTATAAGTGCTAAATGTGTAAAGGCCTTTTTTTTTTAAATTACTTTTAAAATATATTCAAACCTAGCCAATGTGTCCGAATTGTCAGAACTTTGCTATGAACTTTCACTTTTTTCTTTTTAATATTTTTAGCTTCATTCTTCCTCTGCTGCAGCTAGCAAGCCCTAAAATGTCACTGCTTACAAGGCAATCTAAATTTAAACTCTCCTGATTTTTGACCCAGGGGAATAAACTGCAATCAAATTCAAATTGCAAAAATATTCAGCACTATAATTCAGTTTCCTGAAACCTGAGTTTACAGTCATCCCTGGTTTCTGTTTTTATATGTACTAACCAAATGCCACCCTCTCCACATACAAGATGAAACTCAATCTGTAAACAGTTCTGCCCAGGTGTTTTACTGTATTTACACTCCCACTGCATTTCATGATCAGTTTTTCCACTTTTCCACTATCCTTCAGAGAGGAAGTCCCCCTGATTGTTGCCAGTAATGTTTCAGATATTTGCTTACTGTAAACTCTTTTCAATGACCTGTTGAAAACACAACTCCACATGTACATAATAAAACTCATGCACTGTTCATGGCTCCTACCAGCTCACTGCGAAGTCGTGCACCTTCAAAATGCTGCTCAGTTGATACTGCCCAAATTTCAGGCGCTGAGTTTGCTCCTTAGCCTGCTCCAAGTATGGGGTCCCTTCAGCATCAACAGGGAACTTGGAATCCTGCAGAAAACCAGAATTATTAATTCTCAGAAATGCTGCATAACTTCACACAATGCATCTATTTATATTACTGTTCTGAAAAACAAATTTATCTTATTTTTCCACTCTGTTTTTTCTTTTCTATTCAACTGTCATAATTTTTACATTGCTGCTGTCCTGATTTTATTAATTTTGATCCGTATTGTTAAAGCTGACTGCAGGCAGAACAAATTGAACACTAATAATTAGTCCTTTTCAAATTATATTCCTACTACTTAAGACCACTGGCCTGACATAAAACACAGGACTAGAACTGGGAAGAAAGGTTTACACCAAACCCTCAGTGAGATTACTGGCATGGGTTATTTTCCATTTTTCCATGGCCTATTTGTTTCCTATTCCCATTTTCCATGGGAGGTTAATTCCATGAGCTGCATCCAGAGGCAAAGCCACTGGATTCTTCAAAAGACCTTTCTTGTAAATAACATACCACTAAAAAGTCAAAATGTGTGTAGCTATTTTACAGCCTCATTTTCCATTGGTATGGTTTAAGATATTTCCTAAGATTCATCAGCAGAGTAGGAGATTTATTATTAGCTCTAATTAACCAAACTAAATAGCTTTATTAAAAATAGATTGTCATTAAAGAATGTAAGGAGGGTAACTGTGCACAATATATCTTAACGAGTGCACAAGTCATTACAAAACCTCTTAAGACACTAGAGCTTGCTGAAGACCTGGCTGATGGCTTCCATTTTCAACATTTTAGGACATCCTGCTGAGAGAAACTTAAAAGGAGACTGAAATCACTGTACTCTTTAAAATGCCCAAACACTAAGATTAGGGAGGGAATAAAATCACTGTATTTTAATCTGAATTAAAATTCACCAGGGATACACGAAGTCTTTTTAGTATTTGTATGCACTAAACTTGATAGCAGCCATCCTGTTTCCTGATAATTTGCAGTAATGAGCAAGAAGCAAATTTACAACTGCAAAGTAGCAAAAGAATATCTGTTTATCTTCAATTCCAGAAGTTCTACACACTGCATTGTCCTACAAGGATCTTTACAAACTTGTAAAGATCATTAAGCTAATGATCATTTTGGGTACCGCTATTCCAGTCCCAAGACCTGGAAGATATTTTTCAGTTGACTGTGGCTTCAATCACAGGCACAGCCTAACAAAACCACTCCAAAATCCATGTAACAGTGGGGACTTTCAATACTGACTAATATCAGACATCAGTCTTTCTTCTCTGACTGGGGAGGAAGAGAGAATCTGGAAATCATGGAGAGAATATGATCAAAGTCATCCTTTGCTTAACTCAGATACTAGCAGGATACCTACTTCTGCAAAAAAACCCAACTAAAGTAATAAATCTGGAGAATTCAGAATTAGGAAATATATATATCAAGTACAAATACCTCAAGAATAAAGATTAATCTGTCATTGTTAATCCAGCAAGGAATGTGTTTGTGGCTAAAGTTCCACATTTTTATACAACTGCACATCAAGTTCTGACTGTGTTTCAGCCATAATATTCTCTGAAGCCAGTTTAAGAAAAACCCATGGATTTTCCAAACTGAGGAACAATTATAAGTCCGCAGTATTTATTATACACACACACAAAACTGAGTAAAGACATTAACTAAAGGTAAGTACAGTCACAATATGTGTCAGTACCTCCAGGCAATTCCTGAAAACTTTCTGAACTCCTTGTCTTAGAAAGTTCTTCCTTTCAAGATTTACAAATCTGAACAACTCTGATTATAACATAACAAAGGCATAAAAGCAGCATGCTTTTTGCTAATTGTTCTCATTCACTTTCTGGAACACAATCAATTAGTAAATGCTACCAGACTTACTCATTTCATAGTGAAACAAGGCTAGGAAAGACAAGGCTCTCTGAATAGAAGTGACAGAAAGTCTTGCATTTTTCAGTAGAAAAAAATACCCAGATGCCACTCCAGGAGATAGTGCTGTAAATGATTGCTGTAACATTAAAAAAACATAGTAAAAAGAGAATGACAAAAATATTGGGTTTTTTGTAACTCCATTTTCAGGATCTGAGATATTTCTCAAACTGTAGCTTTTCCACCCTTTGAAGAGGCAATCCTGTATTGTATCAGAGCAGGAGACTTGGCCTCAGTTAAGATAATTCATACCTAGGCTCCCACAGGTGTGAACAGTGGTATCACTTGTCATGGCCAGATGAAATGCTGATTTCAGTAGCTCCCCAGCATGCACCAGACAGAAGTCACAGTGTGATTTTTTTCCCCAGATACAAATATTTATCACTGCAGAATAAATGGGGTATTTTTTAACCTAAAAACTGATATAACAGAACTATTCAATAATGCTTATATGAAGAAATCTCCTCTCCCCTGACAAATTCAGGCAATCACATTTTGTTATTTAATCCTTACTCTATTATTTCCAATTGCTAAACCCTAAGGATAAAAGAGCCCATTACACAAGTTGAGACCTTGAACAACAAGGCTTGTGAAACTTTTACAGGCTTTGCCTGCAAAGTCTGATGTGGCATTGGCAAGGGCCATGTGCAAGCCAAAATTCAGGAGAACATCCTGAGTGCTAAGGAGCCAAGGCAATATACTCTGGTTTTGTTCACTCCTTTATCTGCTATGTATGAGACACTTGTGCTATGACAAAAATAAAAACCTACCAGCTTCTCACATCCATATGAAAGAGGAATTACTGCACTTCCTGTCTGTGACATTGAACATTCTTTTACTCTATCACCAAAGGCAAGGAAGAGAACATTCAAAAGAGTGTCCTAGGAAGAACCTCTATGAACTAAAACCCTTCTGAATGCATCCTCAGAGACTGACAAGGGTACCTAGTCTCTGACCAAACTGTCCCTTTGACAGTACACTCCACTCTCTCTGTTACCTGTCTTTTGTTTGTTTGGGATTTTTGGGTTGCTTTTTTTTCCCTTTTAATTTAGGACCCTGAACCATAAGATGATTTATCCCAGATCAAGCTGAAATTCTCTAGGACAGCTAGCAAATTGAACTCATATCTTCTGAGTCTCCAACCATTTCTTAATTTCCCCTTATAAGAAAAAACCCCTTGTCTTGATGCAAACTGTCATGCAATTAAGAAAATTTGCCCTTAAAGCTATTTGAAATATCTCTTTTCTGTTTTGTCTTGAATTTTTCCAGGAAGACTGCCTTTTCTCTTCCAATAGCAGTGCTCTTCAGAGCAAGTCTACAGCTTTGTTTTTCCTCCAGAAAGACACAAGAGACTCATTTGTCAAAACACACAGAAGACAATGAATAGATAAGTGGAACTGAACTAAATCATCTCAGAGCTGAGAAAAATGTAGCAGAGTTTAATAGAAAACATCCAAATCAGTTTGTCTAAATCACAGCTTGGCCTTGTCTACATCATTATTACAGGTAGTGTTAAGTTTCTCCTTACTCAGATGTTAAAAATTGAAGAAGCAGCTTCACACGGTAACCATGAACAAGCTCAAACCTTGCTACTTTAATTCTGAAAGAAAATAGTGCAACTTAAGTGAGGCAAAGCCCATCAGACAGCACATTAGTGATCACTGTCTTCCAGTGAGGGAGGAGAAGGAGCAACCTTCTCTGTTTGCAAAAATTAATTACCATTATCATCAGCAGTTCCCATTTGAAAGCTGTCAAGGTCATCCTAAGACTGCAGTTCAGATATGCACAAGGAGCACAGTCACAGGTGCTGCTGTATCCATACATTCAAATTAAAAAGCAAATCGTAGATATTTTTTTCAGAAATGTGAAGTGATGAAAATTAAGTTATTCTTAGGCACAACTACTGCCTATGTCCAAGACTCAGCAAGACAGCCTAACTTATATCACTCAGTATTTTCAAGGACATATTCTGTTCTCAATTCTCACCCAAGAATCAGCATTGTTTCTGTTTTTCTGTACTCAGAAATGAGCACTGTACTAATCACTGAGAGCTATACTTACATAGCATTGAAATTCTCTTTATACTCAATGTTAGAGGATTTTAATAATTGTTCATTTATTTTTCCTGGAAAAAATCTGATACACTTATATTATGGATAATATGTTTTGTCTATTTTCATTTTAAACCTGTTTCAATATATTTAAATTTCCATATTTTAGTTTTTAAATATCAAAGCAGTCCCATGAAACCAGTAGGTATACTCAGAAGCTACTTCCAAACATAGCCTGAGTTTTACACTCAGTTCTTTTCCCAACTTTCAAAACAACTTCAGGATTACTAAGAATCCATACATTCAAAATGTGAAAATAAACAAGGCTTTCTTAAAACACATATATAAAAATAAGAATGAAAATACTCTTGGCTGACAATGAATGAATCTTGCTCCTCAGACTATCAAAGTATCAAGTATATCAAGTGAAAACACTTAAGCAGCAAATTATAGTGTGAGATTTTCAAAACTTTTGTTGTTGTTGTTTTGGGTTTTTTTGTTGACTATACTTAAAATTATTTGAAGTTCCAAAGTAAATTTAGAAATATTCAAATCTGTTCCTGTTTCCCTCTTTGCCATGAAGAAAATGCAGCTCAGTTTTGGGGCACTAGAGGTAGGTGGCTTCAGAAGGAACCAAATGCTAAGCAGGAAAGTATTTAACTAATATTAAAAGCTTTGCTGCAAGAGTGACAGAAAATTGACATCTAATACATGGTGAGCATGGTTTTAGTTTGCTTTGATATTTCCTGTAATTGAAGGGACAGGGTATCCTTTTCTAGCAGAGTATAAAGAAATGAAGGTATTTAGTGCACCCACGGAGCATAATGCTTGAGTAAGAGTCAGTAGGCACTGTTGTACAATTAATACTGAAACAACTCAATTTCAAAATGCTCCAGTGTCTGTAGTAACCATAATACAACACATTTGCACATTATTTTACTATGTTAATCATGACCACAATTATTTTATAAACATCTGAAATGTAAGGAAAAGAAGTTGAAAGCAATAGCAGGAGAGTGTAGTAAAACTTTTATTGCCTGCTCCATTTTGCTTGGCTTGCTAATAAAAACCATAAAATTCAGCCACAAAGGTTGTGGCCACATAACTCCTCCTTATTCAGTTTATAACTCTGAAAATTTTTCCCTTTTTAATAAAATAAACATGAGGATAATGTGCAATAGGTAGTAAAAGCCAGATTAATTAAAAAAGCAATGCTAAAACTGTTCTGTCTTCAAATTTAGGGCTAGTGTAGCTCTTCAGACAGTTTGTGAACTGGTGCTAACAGTATATTTGCACTTGAAATTGCTCCTGACAATGTCAGCTTTAAAGCTCTGCCACATCAAGTCAAGCCAGTGCCCATGCAGTAAAAAACTACAAAGCTCCACTACTCAATGCTTAACTATGCCACAGACACTCAATCACTTTTGGACTAGAGCTCTCATTAGCACTCATTGATAAATACTCTGCAATTATTTTCTACTGTCAAGAGGATAAACTTCAAGCTGCTGCACTTCACTAGCTTTGTTTCTTTTACTGCTCTATTAAAACCAGATTTGATTAGCCAGATATGATTAATAATCAGAGAGGTTTGAAAAAGTAAGAGGAAGATAACAATTACAGAAAGATCCATCACTGAAATGCAATAGCTTTCTTCCAATCTGCAGCACCAGAGTTTAACTTGATCACCACTGTTTCAGAAAGTAACAGTGTAAAATGAAAACACTCCATGCCAAGCATACTGCCCAACACTACAGAAATAAAACTACTGCAAGGTTTTAGCTTCTGCTAAAAATTCAACATTCCTCCCAAATACACAAGTAACTCACATTTCTCAGCTTAAAGCAATACAACTGTGGCTGATGCTGTTAAGGATGAACACAATACTCCAGTGTGGGGACTGAAACACAATATGTGCACAGGAGGCAACTACCCAGTGAGCTGCACAGAGCACTCTCAGCTTGGAGCTATAGGACAAGACTGGAAGTATCCAAGGCCAGGCTGGATTGGGCTTGGAGCATCCTGGTGTAGTGGAAGGTGTCCCTGCCCATGGCAGGGCATGGAATGAGATGAACTTTAAGGTGCCTTCCAACCCAAACCATTCTGGGACTCTGACCAGAGAAACACAAAACACCTCCTTGAGCCTGGCTCGGGACTGACCACAGAACAAGGAGTAGGTTCCACACTGAGTGGAAGACAAAGGCTTAAGCTTTGTAAAGATGAGCAGATAATTTCTCTAGAGAATGAACAAACCTTTGAAACCTCCAACATTCCTTGAGGACTTGTTCTATGTTCGAAAGGATATCTATGCTGTACAGAAACCCCCATGCAGCCAGCCCACTTCCAACCATCTACCATCCCCTTCTTTTTTATTTGAATCCTTCTTTTGACTACTCTTCACAGCAAATTGCATGACCAACAGTCCCTGCAGAGCCAACAAGCTGAGTGAAGAGTCAGAGTAAATTACTCCAGAACACGAATGTACAGTAATTCTGAGTGCTAAGTTCAGTTACAGCCTCAAGAAAATGATATCATGATCATCCAACTTTTAATTTGAGACTCCCTCATAGTGGGAATTGAGCTTAATATATGCAATATAAATTAATTTCTTAATTTCAAATTATTACAACTCTAAGGTACAAAGTCTATACTGGTACAGATATGCCCAGATTTTAAATATCTACTTCTGGTTACCTTTAACAGCAGTTATGAATGTAAGTTTATCAAGTGTGAAAGAACAAATCCAGTATTATTTTACTGGTAGTAATTTCCAGTTTGTCACCCTAATTCTCATCATCATCTCATCACCACATCATAACAAAAGAACATGTTCCTGTTTGTTTTTCAAAACAGCATTACATGTCTCACAGATAATTAAACAATATGCTCATACAATAGAGATGTACACACAGCTACATCTATAACTTAATCTTCCATAAACAACTGTAAACACTGTTACCAAACTCAGCTGGATCATTTTGCAAGAAGTAAAAGAACATCTATGAAAATGCTGCAATAGATTATCATGATATGAGGCATGCAATCGATTTTCATGGCAGTTTTCTAAGTCACAAATAACCATGTGCTGTTCCCAGAGTTGTTCCCTATCCCTTCCTTTAAAAGGCCTGTGTTTGAAAATCAACCACATTTATGATCAATGTTAAAAGAAACAACACTGCAATAAAATATAGAAACCTCTTCCAATTATAATTTTATTTTGCAGATTTAAATTTTGATTATAGTGCAATTAAATGTCAGCAATAGTTTAAATTACAGCAGCACATACTGCACATGCCACATAATTCATCATGTTAGAGAGGAAATGCTGATTAAATAAAAGACATCAAGTTACTTCAGTTTTCTGACATACTATAAAATATGCTGCAGTATTACTTTTTTATATATTTTTTCTTAAATTTTCATAGTGATTGATATGAATTTCTCTACCACAGAAGTCTCCTGTGTAAAAATCAATTTTAAAACTCTAAATTTCTTGATTTCCTTCAACAAAATATCAGTACAAACAATACAAGACTATCTAGAGATGTTCTGGAAGGCAGCTCACCCAAATTCATTTGGATTTTATTCCTAAACATGTAAATATGTACAAAACATATACGCTTATTCCAAAACATGTACTGTGAAAGCCTGTGGAAAAACTCCTTTTTTAATGATTAATTTTGACATGATTTCACCTGCACTCCTAACAAGAAAATAAAATCTGCTCTCAAAAGCTCACCTACCACCAGTAATATCCAAACATAGATGCTAGAGATGCAAATAAGTTCTAAATTCTGCCATTCTTTCATTAATTTTCCAAATATTAACAAACAAGTTTGATTTTTCCTCAAATTACTGTTCTGCTTCTCAGACACTGTCAGGAAGCTCACAAACTGTGTTTATATTCTCAGTGGCCTAGATACACTAATTTCTGCCAGGGCCAAAGTACCCACTGTAATCATCTCAATAACTGTTATAAGGCACCCAGGGTTTGCAGAGGTCTGTACATCACTACAATGAACTGGTAAACACATTCAGGGGCCATTAATTATTGATTTATTTGCAATTATGCATTACAGATGCCGTCCATGTTCCCTGCCATGGCACTTCATCACCCTGACTCTGTTTCAGGACAGCCAGTAACCATTATCCCAAGCTGCACATAATGAGAAATAATGAAAACAAAGCTGTAAGAGTACTCTGACATGCAGGTACAAAGCTATCAGCTTGTCAATACTGCAGAGAAAAGGATTCTTTTTAATAAAGAGCTAATTAATTGATCACTGTACTTGTAAGCAATAAGTACTTTATCAAACAGTGATAAAGCTGGTTATCTATCACTGCTAACCACCAGAAAGAGCTTCAGCACCGCAGGAAGTGGATACAGCAGAATATGAAAGAGGTGCTACCAGAATGATTTCAGTAGGGAAACCAAAACTGCTAAAAAGTGCCTTGAGGTGTGAGGGAGTCAGTCTGCTCTAGATTCAGCAAGGCAGATTAGCAAACCAGACCCAAAATGTCTCTAATTGATTTTGGACCACATAAAAACCAGGTCTCTGCACTCCTTTGAACTAGATTTCTACTTGAGCTAGACACAGCTTTAAAAAAATCCATTATTAAGAAATTGTCAATTTTTTCAAGCCTGAAGGATTGACTCTAACTGCCAGTACATTTGTGAAATGCCTAACTACATTCTCTATTAAAAAGCAACTCTGTTTCTAACCCAGAATGTTCTTAGATTCAATTCTCATCCACTAAATTGTACTTGTCTGCTAAGTAAACACTGCTACTAAGAGTACATTTTGTCCCTTTTATCACAGCCAGTGATGAAGAATGCCCTAATTAAGCCTGTTCTAGCTGAGGATTATTCTGCTCATTGTAGGGGGTTGGACTAAATGGCCTTTAAAGGCCCCTTCAAAGCCAATGATTCTATGAACTTTAAAAGCATAGTAAAAAAGTGTATTTTTATTTCTCTTTCGTTTACCAAGTGATCCAGACTTCCCCTCCTCTTTTTCCTGGTCTCCTCACAGAAAAAGACCTCACCAGTGTGTCATTTGATAAATCTATCAGTAACTCAAACACAAATCAGATTTTTGAGATTTTCTTTCCCCCAAGTCACATGTAAAAATGCCAAATAGTTCATAAGAAAAAAAAATAAATCTCCCCATACATTTGATTATTCTCCATTAAAGGCTTCATGTCCGATTGGAATATGCTAGTAACATTAATGACATTAATTTTTTTTAATTCCACAACTTTATCTTCTACAGTCGTGGGATAATTTGCACTTATGTCAGTGCTGATTACTTCTAGTTTTCAGTTCTATTATTTTATTTCTCCATTTCTTGAGTCACTTTTTGCATTTTAAACATAGTTTTGAAAGTAACCATAGATTGCTGGCACAATCTCCCCATAACAATTTCTTACAACAGAAGCAGATGAACAAACAGAGTAAGTTTATCACCACCTGACGCCCAAGTTACAAAACTGAAACACTGAGCTTTCAAGTGGGATAGCAGAAGCTACAAGATTTTATTCAATTCTTGAAACCTAGCCCATGTACTCTCAATAGAAAGGCAATTTGTTCATGTGGGTTAGGACAGATAGCATGGGCACCTAAAATGAATTTTACTCTGACAAACAGCAATTGTTTACCCAATGGACCTGTTCTTTTTCTGTATTCATAATCATATATCCTTAGTAAGAATGTAAGTAGCTGTTTTTATTGCTTTTTATTACCATTAGCTCCTCCAACCCACACCCCAATTTTGAGATGGAACTAATGGCTATTTTGTCTTTTTTTTGGTCTCTCGCCAAACCTGTTCGTATACAGAAGCTGTCTGTTCCATCCTTTCAGGCCAAGTCAGAGGGAGTACGTGAAATAAATTCCCCCCAGCTCTTCATCCATGGACAGATTAAAGACAACTTTAATTTCATTCTAAATTTAGGCACTTGGGCACTGCCATAACAGCTGCAAAGCTTTTATTGGAGAGGTCGAATTTCACTCACCAGTAGCTACAGCACAGGATGAGCATGAAGAATGTGCTTTACTAATTTTTAAGACTGCTTATATCAATATTTCTATGTGGACTCAGAGTGATGGTACCAGCCAGGATTGAGACACAAGTGGGTAAAACCCCACAGAATTCACTGACCACAGTTTTGAGCCAGATGCTTGAAGAGACTCCACAAAAAGTCTGCAACAGAAAGAGATACAGCCCAACAATACCCAGAAAAATTGACAATTTATCTAAGCACAGACTGCATCCCCCATTCTAATTCATGGGCCATTACTAGAGATAACTGGATAAAAATAAACTAAAGACAATCTGGAGAAGTGACATGCTAGTGGGAAAAAGCAGCCTTATAAGCAAACACTCCAAGGAATTCTGCAGTAGAGCACACAGGGCCCAGCAGCATACAAAATCAGCTTGAAGAAAAATCAAATAAGTAAATGGTGCAAACAGCACGTATCTCCCAGCTTTTTAGGAAAGTTCCCTTTCAATTTATTTTAACTATCCTTATTAAACTATTAACTTATCCTTATTAAACTATTACTCCTGTTTCCTCCATCTAGAAAAGGCTTTTTCTTCTAACTTTCCTAATTTTTGACAACTTGGAGGTTCAAACCTCCCCTTGATCCCTGATGCCTGCCCCATCCAATTATGCCTAACTGCCCTTTGAATGGGCCTGAGCAGGGAGGACTCTCCTTTCTCTACTGCAATAATACACACACTAAATCTGAATTTCACTCCAACTTGTATTGTATGAAATGACCTAAGTAAGTGTCCAGTTCCTACTTCATCTTCTTGGCACCTTTCTCTCTGACTTTAGTAAAAGCTTTAGGGTAACAATCCACCATTCCTCTTTAGAGCAAACCCAAGTGGAAAGGAGTAGACAAATTACATTTCCCTTGCCAATGTTCTCCCAGGATCAGAAATCCTATAATTCTTTGTTGATTTCACAACACACAAATTCCTCTCCCTCTTTCCATACACAAATTAACTTGCTTTTTTGCCCCCTCTACTTTCTGTCCTCTAAAAATCTAAATCATACCCTTCTCTCCCCTTATTTATGATCTGGATCTGTATCATTGCCTCATTCTTTCTTGACCTGCAGAGTTCACAGTCACCTGCCATGCTCCTAGTGAACTTTCACTCTTATTTCTTTCCAGCTTCCATGCACTTCCAGCTATGGGGAAAATTCTGTGGAACATAATTATTCCAGTTATGCACACAGAAAACCTGCACTGCCACCTTTCCCATTTTAAGTCCCACTCCATGCATTTCAAAGTGTCCTGCCTCACCTCTTAGTTCCTTCTCTTATCTTTCATTTCTATCCTCAGTGTCACATCAAGACCTCATTCGTTGTTCTTGTGCTTCTGTCTCCCCAGGTATTGAAGGCAATATTTGGAAGATAAAACTGGAAAACCACCATCACGTTTTCTACTCGAGGGAACTATAGTTACTAAAAGCATTTAAGGTTGTTTTTAGAAAGCTTTCCTATGTGATCACAGCTATTACTGCACATCAGACACAAGGCCCGTAATGTTTAAGCCATAAAGTGCACCATTGGACTGCCCTGAAGGAAATCCTAATAAAGTCTCCAACTTCCAGTTCCTAACTGATGAAAAATTCAGTAATACTCTGCCTCCAGACCAGATGGAGAATTTGACTGGAATCACACTGGCAATTTCTTAGATATTAAAGAACCTCTTTTTTGTGGTTGTTTTGCTGTGGAAAAAAATAGAGGGTCCATTCAGGACTGCAATTCAACTCTATAAAGTAATGCTCACATACACATCAGACATCATTCCTCTCAATTTCTATCATTCCCATAATTAAAAGCACACACCCTTATTCTGGAGTGGAAAAAAACTTACACTTAATATATATTGCTAATTTATTTCAAAAAAAGGGGTTAAGGCATCTCTGATCATTCTCTCAGGATTATATTTTGACGAGTAGCTTCCTAAAACTATTTTATTTATTCAGAACAAAACCATTTAAAAGAAAACACATTTTAAAATTTAGAAACCTCATATATAAAAACCTATTCTACGTTCAATTACTAACAAACCATCCAGAAAGACTAGTAAGACTAAAAAACTTCTAGTTTTTTGCCTGGTGCCAAGTCCCGTAGTGAAAGTCAGATGTGTTACTGCACTGAAGGGACCCTATAGTGAAATTCAAGGGGTTTTATGTCTTTTTTGAGTCAGAAATCATTAAAACAAAAAAAAAAAACAACCAAAACCAAACAAAAAAACCCAAAAACAGGTAACATTGCAAGAGCATAATTAATAGAGGTTAATTAACCAAGTTTGAGAAGCAGGGTGCTAACTCCACATTTCTACGCTTAAATTAAGCTATGTTGGACTTTTTCACCCAAGATATTACTGCTAATACAAACACAGTATTTGTGAGTGCCTGTAACCTCAATACTGCTCACACTTCTGGAGGCTTCTATCAAACTGATGGGTGCAATATCTCCAAAAATTTCCTTTTCTAACACAGAATCTAAAGAAAATGTAAAGAACAAAGCAGAGGATGCATTGCTATAATTACAGAAAATCAAAATCACTTGAAAATTGCAGGGTTTTTTCTTCTTAATTAGAGGATGGAAACATTTCAGTCATAACACTGCACAAAGGACACAGGGATAAAACAGCACAGATTTACCTGGGTAATTCCTCAGAGTTCTGGGGGGCAAAAACAACCCCAAAGAGCAAACTTCAAAGTAACAGCTGAGAGCAGCAGTTCAAATTTCTACAGAAAACCCACTGCATGGAAGTGTAGATATACAGCCATCTTTTTTTGCACTGACAACTACTATATATATATGTACTTGCAGCTTGCATGCACACTTCAGCAGAAAGGTAAAATGCAATGACTCATAGAGCAGTAAGTCTTTATCACAGCAGCAGAATTACAGCTTTCTCAAACCCAACCCCCCCCAAAAAAAACACAGCCTTACTGCATTACCTGAGCAGGACAGGAGAAAACTCTTCAACACCATATTCAGAGGATAACTGGAGAAGGAAGGCACAGTATAAAAGTCCTCTGTAGAGGCAAATTCTGATCACTGTTCAATAAGCCTACATTTACTGAACTCCTCTACAATTCTAGCAGCATTCTGTCTCAGATACAGAAAAGCTGTGAGGATTCTGTAAGAATCATAACAAACTTGAAATTCCCCCCTAAAATTGTCATCTGCTCTGGAGTGAATGGGAAAAGATTTCCTGGAACATACTGATGCAGAGCCTGGCACTGAAGAGCATAGATTTGAACCCTCAGCCATCCTGCCCACCTCATCATTCCAGGAGAAAACAAGTACCACCAGGAAAATGGATTCTTTTCTGCAAAGAATGGAAGAAGAAGGGAGAAAAGAAAATAGTGGCAGGAAATGGGAGATTTGTCATTGACAACATTAGAGCTGTTTAACTGATTATTATGATACTAATTACCAGAGAAAATTAATTTACAGTGCAACACTAAATAATGATAACTGACTCTAAACAGAACTTGGCTATTTATGCTTAGAAAATTTATTAGGCAGTATTATCTGCCCAGTCTTAGCATGAAAGCCTTAAGTTCTCAGAAGCATTTAGGCATCTAGTGTACCTTCCAACTCAATCTACTCAATAATTCCATGACCTATTCCTACTGACTTTCATGGCAGGAAACCTGGACACCTTTGCAGAGCTTTAAATACTAATAACTGCTAAATGTATGGGCACTATTTTGAGGAAAAAAGCCCTGAAAGGTTAAAAACCCTTGGTAAATGGGATTCAGTGATTGTGCAGCCATAAGAAGACAATGCAGACTGTAAGTACATTAACCTCTCACAGGCACATACTTGTGTGGCTAAAATAATAGCCAAATTAGAATTGATACAGACTCACCAAAAAGAGAGAGCTAATAAAATAAAATCTTAGGTATGCCATGACTGGAACAATCCAATGACATGCTAAAGTGATGCTCAAATACATCTGGCTGCAAAGAGGGGTTAAAAGATTACTTTGTTCTTGTTTCCTCTCATTACCTTTGTTACAGCAACTTAGTTCTGACAGGAAATTCACAATGAGTTAATTCAATTAGAACAAAGATCTTTAAAAGTGATAAACTCGGGATTTGTAATGTCAGGAACAACACTGACACCTCTCAATCTCTGATGCAAAATCTTTCCTGATGTTTATATATTATTAAAACCCCAAACTTTTTAATACAAAGCAACAGAAAAGGACCACTTCAGGAGGTATAAAATGTGAGGCAGCCTGGAGCCTTGCAGAGTAGCTGGTAAGAACAGTCCCCTGTTGGTGTTGGCATGTTGTGACTAAGCTCCCAGTCACAGCCTTGGCACAGCCAGCCTCTTTCACTGCCACTGAAGCTCTCCACACACACACATTACCAGATGGTGGCTAGAAGCTTACTCTGTGTGTATCTAGACAAAAATGGAAATAAACTACAGACTAAAGTTTGCTATGACTCCCAGACCAAAAATTGCTTAACTTAGCACCAAGGCTAACAACATATGTATTAGCCTGTGTGGTTGTCTTTTTAAAAGAACACAGGAGTCATCAAATACAACACAATAATCCTTAAATGTGCTCCAAATATTGTCAGCCTTACCCCCACACTCTTTTTATAAACTGTGTAATAAAACAATTAGTATATAATGGGCTGCCTTCCATTAAAATAGAACAAAACTCTATAAATAAACAATTATGCCAACAAAACCCTGTCAGCTTCACTACATTGTTATTTCCCAAATTATTTTAGCCTGGATGGATTTTTGAGATCAAAGCAAGCCTGCACACACTTCAGTGGCAGGAATTGGTCATGAACCATGAGTTTGGAGGGGCAGGATCACAGCAAGGGAAGTTTAGCCAACAACAGAACAGAAGCAGCACAGTAAACAGCCGCCAAAGCCTCCTAGCCTGGAATTCAAGAGAACATTTCTTTCCAATTACTATTGTTTGGACAAAACCAATCACTCAACAACTGACTGTACACCAAAAAATCCAAGTAAAATATACTCAAAATGAGGATTCCTCTCTCAAAAGGCATTTTTTAAAAGTAAAGATACGTCCTATTTCATCTCTATCTTCATTACTATTTTTCTCATTTGCAATGGTGAACAACCAAGGACAGTATCTTCACATGAACCAGTCCTGTGATCTATGTCAAAACATACAACTGGAATATTGTTAAATATTACATTACCACAACTGTGCTGTTCTTTGATTATTTGTCTGCTGGGCTCAAGCCAGGGCATGCTCATCTTGTAGCAGAGAACAATTTCTATACCAAGTGTGAAAGAGGCCTGTGAATTCCTCTGCTATTGCTGACATCCTTTCCAGACTGAGACATGTCACAACTACACACATTGCTAAATTATCTACAAGAGTTAAATATGCTAAATTATCTACAAGAGTTAAATAATCTCAACAGAATTAAAAAAAAATTGTAATTATTACACAACAGAAGTATGGAAATACAGACATTTTCACAATAACAAGTACCACTGGTATACTAAATTCTTTTAATTACTAGAAATTTTTAAAATACTATGAACCATGATTTTGCATAGTGATTTTTCCTTGTTTCTCCCTTTTTTTTTGTGAGAATGAACTCTTGCGAGATTTACATTACAGCAAATCTCAGTTTTTGCTGTACTGCTTCAAGGAAACAATTTCTTTGCAGGTGCTACAGAAACATGGGGGTTGTTTGCTTTCTACAGTGAGTGAGGAACATGCCAATCAGTCTGTCTCCACTCCCCCTCTTTTTCATGCAGTGGTGAAAAAACTCCCATGCTAGACTCTTAGAGGCATCTCCTCTTTTCATTCTCACTTGTAAACAGATAAAATTTCATAATCCAAGAAGCAGTCATTTTTGGTTTTTTTGTTTCCACTGAAGTCATCAGGATTTATACGGAAAACTTCAGCAGAGCTATGCTTCACCCCCAAAATATAAACTCTGCACAGGTAGTGTGCCTGTCTGGCTCTTGTTCTTTGAAATTCATGAGCACAGTTAGTTGACTGGTTCTGGCAAGCATCTGTGTTTCTACATATCTTATGCTTCCCACAGGAGTCGCACCAGAGGTCCTGATGAATGTATTTAATCAATAAATTAGAAAACTGGATTACTTCCAGAAATAAGGCATCAGAAAATATGGGCATGTTTGGACATAGAATTTTCCATGGTTAAGCAATAATCTAAAACTTTGGGTGTGAGATCAGCAGCTCTTCCAAATAGAACAATAGTTCTTTTTCACTTCACATTTCCTGGATCTATTATTTCTCCCCTAATAAAGGATTCCAGCTTGGATAGTGCATGTGAATTACTGCTTAGGATGTTAGAAATAAACAGGAGAGGGAATGATGAGTGTGTAGAGCACAAAGAGGCAAGTTAAAATTGTGTTTAAAACAGAAGAGAGAGAAGTCTGTCCTGTAGTGCACATTTATTGAACTACAGTTCTACTCCATGTATTGAATTCAAATAGTGGGTTCTTATTCAAGTGTTTAGGTGTCTTAAGTACTTCTTCCCAACAAAAGGATGGGGTATAAAGGAGAGCCTTCCCTTCCTTAGGTAAATTTCTGTGATACTTTGAATAAAGCTTTTGTGGTGCCTCATCCCCTCTGACCTTTATCAGAAGATCTGATAAGTTCTGCTCTTTGTTATGTAACTTAGATTCTTTCTTACAATGATTCAATGTAAGTGAACATCTCCTGAAAAGTGCTCTATAAGTCATTTAAATGTTTTATTGGGAAGGGTAAAATTGATCTATACTTACTGAGATTATGAGTCATTTAAATTCCCTTTATACAACAAAGGAAGTAGGAGTCAGAGTGTAGCAGCTGAGGTTAAACCAGGGAGAAACACCAATTAAATGCAGTAGTTTTAGTTCACCAATCTGAGTTTCCCAGCCAACGCACCAATTAATGCAGTGGGTCTAGTGCTGGCCAAATGCCAGTGCACCCACTAGATTTATTTACTTATTTTCTGCTGTGAGACAAGGATTAGGAGAGCAAAGCAGGCTCAAACTTTAAATAGTATAAAGAAAACTGTTACCAGAATTAAAAGAAAAAAAAACAATAAATGAGAATAAACCTTCAGAACACTTCTTCTCCCCCACACCCTCTTTTCTTTCCCACTGACAACCTAAAGAGACAAAAATCTGTGACTTTCAGTCAGTTTACCACCTCTAAAAGTGAGCTTTCTTCAGTTCATTTAGGAAGAGAAGTCTGTCTTGCCATGCCATGGAGACCTCTCCACAAGAAACAGTTCTCTTATGACTTCAATGTGACAGCAAATCAGTAGCTCAGGAAAGGAAAGTCTGCTTGCAGAGTGGAAGTCCCTCCCATACCTTTCAGCTTTCCCACAGCTGCTTTCAGGGGCCACATCAAATTATGGAGTATTATTTTAAGGATGAGCCATTCTAGCAGAACTTCTCTTTATCCATCTCTGGCAAATAGAGGTTTTCCTCTTCTATTCCTGGGACAAGGTTTCTCATCTCTCTCAGGTCAAACTACTTCCACACTGTTGCCTCTGCTCACAGGTGTGTTAGAACACTACATTTCCCCAATGCATTTCCATGAATTACACAGGGAAAAAAAAAAAAAAAGTCTGATATATCACATGTACCTTCACTATAGCCTTACAAAACAACTTCAGCCCAAGCCTAAGGCATCTCCTCAGTCACCTCCCATTTAGAATTTAGCTCCTTCTTTCATAGACCTCTCTCAGGCAACTCTAACTCCTTTTTTTATAGGCAGCTCCACACAGCACTGACTTCTTTACTTCTGCATGAGTGGCTAACCCCAAACTATCCCTTACCTGGCCACCTAACCCTGTCTGTCCCTCACACAGCATCTTCTCTCCACATCTCCTTTACACAACCACAGGTCACTCACCTCCTCACAGCACAGCCAGCATACTCCTGCTCTTACTCGAGCAGAGTCTCAAACTCCAACTGGAACTGCAAAGACCTGTATCTAGTGGCTATAACCCTCCTTTACATCCCCCAAACTGATTGGGCAGGCACAGATGTTTCCACTCCTTGGTAATCAGTACAGCTGCAAGTGATTGGGGAAGATTCTTTCCTGCACTGTCCTTTCAGCCTAGCTCTCTACAATTGTGACCCATGCTGAGATAGCTGCAGCCAAGTGGCACCACCCCAGTCACACAGTCTCACACCAGCCTGGCCAGATATGTATTAAAAGGCTGGAAGCCAAGAGAGCTCCCCACAGTCTTGCCCATCCTTAAATATGTTTCTGTGGAGGTGTATCCTGCTCTTTTAAGTGGTTTGACTGGGTGTCAATCTTCAAAACTAGGCAGCTGACTGGTTAACCACCGCCTGTGGACTCCCTACGCAAATAAAAACCAAATCTACGTTAAACCAGGACATCAGAGCATGAATTTGGTCAGTTCCATGGAATTCAGTGAGGAATATATAGAAGAAATGAATGCAATTGAGGTCCTGTATTTGCATAAGCATATACAACAAAAGAGAAAAAAAGAGAATGTGGAAAATCTAGGTAAAATTCACTGTCTAGTATTGTCAAGCCTGTTTTGGTAAAAGCAAATGAACTTTTGAAGCTTACAAAAGTTTAAAATGAACATGTTATCCAATTAATAAGTTCAGGCACTAGGATTATATCCCATGTAGTAAAAAGCTACTATATTGTCTCGAGATTTTATCCTTGAGACAAAATTACAAATGTTTGCATTAACTGTACTGTTACATAGCAGTGAACTATGGTGATGGAAATGATTTAACATCTCTTCTGCGTCTGTTAGCTAAACAGTGATCTAAAAAATGCCTGTGCTTTTAAGTAGATGCAAATATGAGTCATAGCTGAGCTAGAACATTTGCTTCAAGGACAGACATATATTGTGTTATTGAAATATCCTGTTAAAGCTCACATGTCATTCAAAACACAGTCCCTTGATGTGAAGTTTATCACTGAAACAGTGGGTGAAAAAGCAACTGGATTTTTTTTTCGAAGAGAATGCATTATCCTGATTTTACAATCTTTGTTATGAGACTGAATTAAATTGTAGTAACAGACAATTAATCTAAACTATTTACATATCTGGCCTTTAATAAGCCAGTATCAATAGCATAAGTAGTCTTAGATTAAGAATGTGTATAGAGTACTACTTTAAACATTTAAATTAATTAAAATGCACTCACAGGTCATTAAAATTGTAGAGAACCTTTGATAATGTGAATTTCATTATGCTCTTGAAAACTTTCCTATTTTTATTCTTTCAGGTTCCTTTCAGAATACAATCTATGTTTGATTGCTTTAATAAGTTCTTAGCAGGACAATTGCAGGTTCTTTATGTTAACTAAATTATATTTCTACATATATTACAACCCAATTTAATTTTCTGAAGATTTACTTGGTGTAAAACATTATCTAAAGGTGTGTCGGACATTTCTGGAGTTGAGGAATTATCTGCTTCTGTGGAACAGATTTTGCAATTATGACCATTGTGTATATTAAAAATAGAGAAGTAAAATCCAGTGATCAGACAGATATGGCTTTTGTAATTAATAATACTTTGGGTTGAAATATCACATGGGTACAAGTATTACACTGAAGTTTCATCTCAGTTCTATGGAAAAAAGACTACAAAATTTACAAGAACTGCTGTTCCCTTGCTCTCCAGTACAAGGGGAGATGAAACCAAGTGATTAATTACTTAAGCAGGTTACTGAGTTGGAATACAAATTAGCACAGGTGTATTGGGGACAGAATTGCAAAAATAGTCCCAAAGTAGTTAGGAAGGGTCATAAATGAAACAGACAACCATTTTGTGTTTGTAATGATGTGGCTCAGAAAGCACTGATTTGATATTCAGAAGAGAGTAGGTGACTGATAGGTAATACTGGGAATGCTTATTTCTACAGCCCTTCCCTGGGATAATAAAACTGCAGACATGAAGCTAAGAAAATTAATACAAGTTACCCAAATATTAAACTGCAGCCTAGTGAAAGGAAAAGAAAATGTCTGTGTTTCAAATGAGATAAAAAGTAAATGCTAAGAAATCACAGGCTAGACAGTATAACTTACATTCCTAAGGAAGTTGGCAGTGTATAACTGAAATTTTACTAAATATCTGCAAGAAACTAGGGAAAGAATTATCTGGGAAAATGGGTTTGCAAGGGAAAAAAATTGTTTAAATCCGGTCTATATTGCATCCATGGAAGGGTAAGGTACCATGGACAACATACAAGAGCACTTAGGTTTTAAAAAGGCTTTGGATACTGTCTCTCAGATTTATGAACAACCGTGAAAATTTGGCCTGTGAACAACTGTGGAAATTTGGCCTGACATAATTTTTTTTTTAATTAATGGAAAATAGATTAGGAACATGCAGATATACTGAAGAGGCTTTTTTTTTTTTTTTTTGCAGGGATGTATTGCCCTTAATGATCTGGAAAATGGAAAAAAAATAAGCTGACAGAATTTACAGACCAAGTGGCCCAGGTTTGGTGGGGCTGAAACAGCAAGTGCAGCTGAAGACAGGAGTGGAATTCCAAACCTAACCTGTTGGAGAACTGTTCTAAAGAAATAGCAGACAATTTAAGAAGAGGTACAAAACTCCGCCTTTAAAAAGTAATCCAACATACAAACAGAGATCAAGATTAGAAACTGTTGATCATTGGCTTTTAATTAGTCTCCAGGATATATTGTATAAAGCAGGCATAGCATGAGTTGAAAACCACATAATACTGTGGAATAGGTGAACACTGTGCTGCAGTGTAAACCACAAATATTGCCTGGAGCATATGAAATATTCCTCTAGATGATTTCACACGGCATGTGGCTTTGGCTGCAGTTTTGTGTGCAGTCTGATCACAGCTCTTCAGGAGACAAGGGGAGCAGCTACAGAAGAGCAGTAAGAACGTTTAGAAGTATATGAAACTGTCAAAGAAAGGGTGAAAAGTGAAATTGGGTAGTCTACAGAGAAGAACCCTAAGGGGACACAGGATGCATCCTTAAAATACAAAAGAATTCTGTTTCAGAAACAGAAATAAAACCAAAAACAAATCTCAAATTACAAAACAACTTGTTAGAACAAGTAGCAATAAAGTAGAAATTCAGTAAGAGTCATTAAGAGTACAGTGGGTGTTAAGCAGCAAAGAAAATGTACATCCTTAGAATATGAGGCCTCTTTCCTTCCACTTCCAGGATTAATGTTCTGTGACTCAAATGTTAAGAGTATGATCCAAGATTAACTGGGTGTAATCTAAAATGTGTTCTTAAGTTCGTTTAGATGGAATTTAATTAAAAAGAATTACACGTTTTGTTAGGCAATTATCAAATTTTTTAAAAATACTTTTGCTATGGACTTGAAAATAGTAAAAAGAAAGCTGCTTTTTAGGTGAAAACCTTGCTTTTTAAAAAAAAAAGTCTATTGTATTTTGTAATGTAATAGATAATGTGATGAGGGTTTTAGTTTTAGGATTTTCTCATACATGTTTAAAGGTGTGGGCTCTAGATGGAAAAAATGAGAAAATTCTTCAGAATGTTAGCTAAAAATAAAGCTATAGAGGAAATATTAATACAGTTGCAAGACCAAATGATAAAGACAACTTACTATAGAATTTTCCATCCACCTTTGCAGCTTTGTTAAATCAAAACATCCAATGCCTTGCATTTTTAGTAGTAAAATTGATTATTTAAGCCATTGGGAAAGTTGATAAACTACCTCACAGAGCATCCAAAGAGTTTTTTTGTGCCGAAGAACAAGGCTTATTTTGAGTCACTGCATGATGCCAAGAATAATAAAGCAACAGGCCACAAAGATAGAAAACCAATTCAGAAAGTTACAGGAAGTAAGATGCATTTGATCCTAATTCTAATTGTACACAGGCTTTGCATATTCTTGTATTTCTTTCTGTATTTGAGTGTCAATAATGACAGAGTTTAGAATAATAGGCTGTCTTCAGTGAGACTGTGAATCTCACTCTTGCTGTAGTCACTTGCAAAAACTGCCCATAATAAAATTACTGAGTTTTGTATGCAAATGCTTTGATCTCCTAAAACTGTATCTGATTGAAGAAAAACACTCTTGAGTTCTCTTTGCAGAGAAAATGTAACAGATGTAAAAACATGACATAAAGACTTTAAAATGTTTGATTTTCTTTGCTTTTACAAATAGTTGTTTCTGTCTTCCTCAGGACAGATGAATTGAGAGAGTTAGGAACCATGTTGTGCACGAGTGTTTCCTTTATCCCTTAGAGTTCCTGCAGTGCTTTCCCTCATTGTCTTGGGTTACAATGCAGGATGTGACCAAAAGTATCTATTCTATCACCATCCTTTGAAACCAGGTGGGGCAGTGTTCTTTATCTTTTCATGACCCATCCTTCCTCCAGGGAGTTCTCTTCTGCTAATGGCCCATTGAGTCTCACTGTGGGACTGATAAAATTACTTCATCCCATTGGGAGTTGCTCCAGCCAGAGAGAAGAGCCCAACATTTCTTACCAAGATAAAAACAGCAATTTTAAGACACTAAGGTAGCCCTCTCTCCATTAGACTTCTCCACATCATCACTGGGCCTCCGGAGGGAAAGTGCACCCTTCTACAAGACCACTACTTCAACTGAACCACATCTGTCACTGCAAAAAGCCTGCAGCCACCATTTAGTAAGACTGCTACCAACGCCCTGACTGACGGGGTGTCAAGCTGTATTCTGACTCTGTCAGTGTTTAACGTTTGTTCTTTGTAGTACTGTATTTCTACTTTAATTTTCCTAGCAAAAAAATGTTATTCCTAATTCCCCTATCTTTGCCTGAGAACCCCTTGATTTCAAAATTATAATAATTTGGAGAAAAGCAGTTTACATTCTCCATTTCAAAGAAAGGCTCCTGCCTTTCCTAGTAAATACCTGTCCTCCAAACCAAAACACTCATTCATGCTGGGCTGTAGGACAGGATGTGACTTTGCCTGAGTGAAGAGAGAACTTCGCAGAGGCACCAGAGGCTCCCTACAGAACAGCCACAGTAGGAGGTGGGATGGTGCTTGCACAGCTGCTGGTTACGTCAGCAGCAATGGCCTTTGAGACCATAATTGAGCAATTTCATTAACTCAGGACCAACACTTTGTTTTCCCTTTAATTAAAGTGTCAAGACCTTAACATTTCTCTTGGAAACCATTTGGGAGTTCTGGGGGGAATAGGATGAGAATGGTTTAGCTCTGCTTGTTTGTTCACTAACAGATGTTCAGTGCTTACAGCCCCTGAAGGGAATTCTGTATGACTCTCTAACTGTGCAATTCCAATGCTCTTTGCAATGTTAAGCTTCTGCCAAAATCTCCATTTCTTTCAAGGAAGGAGAAGCACTGACTAGCTGTAGTGTGCATTACACAAGACATGAGTAGTACTGGGTACCTCAGTTACAATGTTATTGGTGCAAACTTCATTTCTCTTGAAAAATGTCCATGGTTTTTGGGAAGGGCTTTTTCTTGTGTAACAGGGGAAAAAAAACCCCTAAATTCCAAAAAAGTCTATTTCCAGTTATTAGTCCCCTATTTTCCCCTCCCAAGGTATGTTTCATAATGTAAAGTTTATGATGCAGGAGTTGGGAAGAGTTATGTAATAATTTGGAAACTCTTTGTACTAGGTTTTAATTTTCAACAATCTTCTTGATGTTTTCAGATATTGACAAAACACATGACAGTGTAAGTTGCAATTGATACACAACTAACTGCAAGTCAAAACGTTCAGAATGGTAATTGTGTTTGAATGGGATAAAAAGTAATTTTTACAAATCACTATTTTTAAAGACATATTCCTCCAGAAGAGTTTGCAGTCTACAATTCAGCAGTTCACCTTACCTTGGGGTTCAGGGATGTGGTTAAAAAATGTAATATATGTTCTACTGCTTGATATACTTACACAAAAAGAAGTAGACTAAATAAGGCCAAAGTTAATACTAATTGGTTGGTTTGTTTGGTTTTTTGTTTGTTTTCCATTTTAATGTAGTTCAGCTAAATTTATTAATGGATAAAACTAGATCCTTTTCAAATTAGTGAAATGTGATTGAAATATGAAATAAGTGCTCAGACCCCTAAAATCTGGAGGGAAAGGTTCAGGTGCTGACTGTGGTATTTATATTTTAAATTAACTATTCTGTTGTAAGTTATGGATTTTGGTGTTTCAATCTTTTTTTCCAATATTTAAACAAAGCCTTTGCATATGTCAACATCACTTTAAGGAAAATGAAATTCAACATTAGCATTTGGTTTTCATGGTAACAAATCTGTAACATACCCTAAGAGCTCTGGCACTGCTCACAGTGTTCAGGGTTGTTTGTCTTGTATATTCAAACAGTACTTCTGGGAGTGGAGAGTAAAATCTTAATTGTTTCTGTTTGAATACAATGAAATGAAATAAAATGCTAAGTCTTTACTCCCAACAGCTTATGAATTAATAATCAGAGCATTTTCTCCAGAAAATGAGACACTGTTTCATTGGAGTGTCACACACTGTGAGATAATGGTTCACAGGCCTCTGTGTAATTGGATTTCCAGTTTGAATCTAGGTCTGACAGGTTTGATCACTATTAAATCTAGTTGTTGCTTAATCATGGATTAGTTGATCTTACCTGCTCTTATCTGCAGTAAGCAAAGTGCAACCTCTGTCAGCAGGGAGGCTGAGGTTGGGCAGATTTCTGGAATTATGTCTGTACAGGTGAGCTTTTACACCAGAGGAACAGAAATAATTCATGTGATGTTCAGACAATGAAGGCAGCTCAGATTTGTTGCCACTACATGCAACCACTTTGTAAAGCACAACTACTAAACAAATTGGTGGACACGTTAGGAATCCTTTCATATTTCAAATTTGTTTTTTCACTAGTGCAGTTTATGTCTCACTGTGAGCTTGGTTTTGGGGGTTAAAAAGCAGAATGAGTCAAGTGGTTTCACAGCTCATTCAGAAGGATGCTTTTTTTCCTGTTTCCTTTCCTGAGTTCTCTCTCCTCCCTAACAGCTCCCCTTCTTTTTCCTACCTTTCCTCTCTTGGTAAATTCTCTAATTCCTTTCAGTTAAGGTGCTAAATTACAAAGTTTGAACACACAAGTTGGAAAGGCTAGTTACAGAATTCTGTTACTCACAACAAAGGCCACACCATGCTGATGTGACAGCAGAACACCAGATAATCAGGGGACAGTTCAGTTTGCATTTCTTCTGTATGTTTTATACCATAGCTCTGTATTTATTGTTTCCAAGTTTTTACCTTGTGTATATTTAGTTCAGATAATGTGCTATATACTGTGAATTAACCAAAGCAGATCAGACACTTATAATTTACTAAAAATCTGAAGCTGTTTCCATTTTTGCAGGTGTGGGGAGAGTATGGAGAAGTATTTGCTATACATGGAGAGAAATGTTTCAGTAATCAACAGAAGAGATACAGACATATAGATTTTTTTATTTATTTGAGGGCTCAGGAGCATATAAAAGAATGAAAACAGAACTAAAATGTTTGTCTGTGGAGAAGTGCACCATCAAAGTGAAACAGATGAAGTGTTCTTGCAAACACAAACCTATGGAAATTAATTACGATGGACATATTCTTGTGGAGACAGGGAAAGACTGAAGTTGCTTCTGACTATATCACCATCAACTAAAGCTTTTTTTCTTCTCAAAAAACACAGTTTAAACTCTTAACTATAGTTCTCAAACAAAAATAGAGCTGTGTAACAGTTTGAGAGCTTCTGAAATTTTAGCTGTTTACTCCAACTTGGAAAAAAAAAAAAAGCATTGTTATGTAGTCCCAAAATGCAACCTCAATAAATAAAACAATCAGAATAAAGTAAACATTCTTTTCCAAAATAAGGAAAAAAAATATCAATCAGGAATTAATTTTGATTTTGCACAACTTCTAAACTGAAGCACCTCTGGTATACTCAGTTTTAGAAGCTCTGACTATTAGGAAATTACCAGGTTTTTGCCCTTATTCTTACAGATGTTGTCCTTTTTAGTCCCAGCTAGAAGAAGTCTGAAATGCTGGAAAAGTTTGCAAGCATTATGGAACACATCAGGGTTTCTTAAGTTACAAATGAAACACAACAGAGCAAGAAGCAATTACAGCTAGTGCTCCTCCTCTGCTAGGTGATTATACTGGATTCTCAAAAAGTAGACTGCTAGATTCAATTAATTAGAGTTCCTGTAATTCCCTGAAAGAAACTTGTATTAAAAATAAAAAGCTTGTTACCTACCTGTCCTATTTACTTTAACTAAGCAGGACTTCTTTTAATCACATTGGGCAGGTGTCTTTCAGCACAGCATAGTAAAAAGAGGATTGATACTGTACAGCTGGAAAGAAAACAGTACCTTTAGATCTCTCCTGCTCATCTTCTCT
Organism: Sialia sialis; assembly: GCA_009812075.1. Classification (NCBI taxonomy): domain Eukaryota; kingdom Metazoa; phylum Chordata; class Aves; order Passeriformes; family Turdidae; genus Sialia; species Sialia sialis. The sequence goes on from VRYO01002326.1 coordinate 3,208,430, forward strand.
TCATCTTCATCTGGATCACAGGAAGCACTTGCAACAACAAGGAATTTTTGCTGCCTGGCTTCCCGAAGAGCTTTCTGGGTGGGACCTTGAAATTCTTTCTTCCTTGTACAATCATGGCCTACAATGAAATAAAAATAACAAAAATATCATCTGAATGCTTTGTATTTACTCTTCTGGAAGCTATCTCCTTAGTTAATATTAGCCAGATATGAAATTCTCAAAGAAACATCACTTCAAATAAGAAGATACTCAGGTTACTGTGCCATCCACATAAAGTATTCCAGGGCTACATGCATCTCTGCTCCACAAATAATTTCATCTTACTTAAAAATGCTATAATCTTGCAGTACAGAGAAGTCACAGGGAAATGGATGCATCCTTTTAGAGCCACAGGAAACCTCATCTCACTGCATCATGACTGGTATCCACCATCAGTGCAATATTCTGATTTACAGCTCATAATTCCTTTTGTTTCCCTGCACTTTCTGCCAACCCACCTTTCAAACAAAGAATTACTGATGAATAGGTAACTCAGCAAAGAAATCCTGAGCAGGTAACACATTTAAATCAGAGGTTGAAAAGGACAGGATGAAGAGTACACCACACACGGGCTACAGCACGAGGCATCTGCCATGACCTGGCAGAAAGGACACTGCTTTCTCTGACAGCCTTTACATCGGCAGCTCACACAAATCCAAACATAGCCCTTTGGGATCCCTGCATCTTGTCAGTGCCCTGTTGGATGTACATGGGTTTACATGAAAAAGAACGTAATACTGATTTCCAACAGGATATGGGTACTTACATCCCTCTGGTTCTTTGAAAAAAAAATCTGATTGAAAGAACACATCATACAGCTGAAATCCAGACTGAAACAAGTGTACCACACATCATGCATTTCTAAATGATTGCTCTTGTAAAATGGGTTTATTAAGACCTTTACACCAAAATGCAAACCTGATGACTTCATGCAGGGAAAAAAACCCCACAAATGCTCCCTCCACTCTTGAGGCAAAAAAAAGGCAGATTAAGCACACAAAACCTTCCTCTATACCCAACCTGAGTACAACTGGAACTGGTGGAAAGAACTCTGCCAGGATTAAAAAATCTTTAGTATTTACATATTCTCACTGTTTTAAAGTTGAAGCTACTGTCACAGATATCCTGAATAATAACTTTCTGAGGATCAGTAAACAGCAAAATTGGTTTTATGTCTAACACCTATCCACTCAGTAACTGCCATCCACTAGCATGTTGCTCACTGAGTATTTCGTTTGTTGATTCTTTCTGAGATACACATACCTATAAAGCAACAGTGTTATGACAGTTCCAGAGCTTTAGAAGTCAGTAACCATGAAAAAAACAAAGAGTTAGTTCCAAAGAACTGTGGCACTTAGATGTCAACAGCTTAGGTTTAAAGACTTTCTATTCTGATTCCATTGCACATGGAATGGGCGCAACCAGGCTCATTTTAAATTTCTTTTTTGCATGACCTTCTAACTGCAATTGCATCAGATCAAGGAAAGGAAAAGCACAGTTAACAGTCTTAGCAATGAGTTAATTCAACCATGAGTAAAAAAACTCATTGAGTTCAATTTTGAATATAATTGGGTAATAAATAAGCAGATGTTGTTTTCAGAAAATACAAGAAGAGTACTGAGCAAAGAGCAGTTTCATAACATGCTTAGAACCAGCTGCTGTAGCAATGTTCAACTTAGGTTTATAAGCAAAGCCACAATCAACACTGCTAAATTCCTGCAGGCAAAAGGGCTCTTTCTTTTTCAGAGCATCACTTAACACTGTGTTTTGATCCATAAGAAAGGTTACAAGCACTGTTAATGTACTCTAAATAAAATATCAGCTCTCTGATAATTAGATTCCCCTATATATGATCTTGCTACCATATCAGGAAGGACCAGATTTAAAACACTGATTTAATGCAAATTTACTTAAAAAAAGAAAAATCCATTCCTTTTTAAAAAGTAACCTGAACTCAAAGTACGATTATTTTTTTTTCAGAGCTGATTTCTGAGTGGGCATCAGACAGAGAGAACCAGCCCACAGGATGACCAAGTCCTAACAATAATTGCTGACTAGTTCCTCTTGAACTACTACATGTCCTTCATATCAATTTGAAACAAGCAAGGCAACAATTAGGTTTCTTTAGGTGTCTTAAAATTACTAGACATTCTTCTCTTGAAGGATTCCTGTACAGAGCTGAACAGCAGCCTGACAGTGAGACAGCAAAATCCTGCTAGTAAATAAATTACATGCTCTGTATTGTGGATGCTATCTTCAATTGCTTGAAATGCAGCAGGATGAAAGCTCCTACATCAAACACTGGAGTAATAAAGTCCAAAATAGTTGTCCTAAAATTAACATTAAGCACTAGTAATTTTTTTCTACCTAGCTGCCAGATACAAATTTACAATGCAAACTCACTGCGAATACTAAGAAGTTCCCCTTTGTTCTTTATTGTGCACTATATGGCTCAGAAAAAAAGCTGCCCCAAACTGAAACCAAACCCACAATCACTGAATGGTTAGGGTTGCAAAGTGCTTTAAAGCTCATCCACTTCCACCTCTCTGCTGTGGCCAGGGACACCTTCCATCATCCCAGGTTGCTCCAAGCCCTGTCCAGCCTGGTCTTGAACACTCCCAGGGATCCAGGGGCAGCCACAGCTTCTTTGGGCAACCTGTGCCAGGCCTCAGTATCATCACAGGGAAGAATTTCTTCCTAACATCTAATTTAAACCTATAATCTCTCAGCATGAAGCCATTCCCCCTTGTCCTGTCGCTACATGCCCTTGTAAAAAGTTCCTCTCCTGCTTTCTTGGAGTGGATGTGCAGAACCTCACAGTCCAGCAAATCTAAAACTAATTAAAAACAACTCTCAGTGCCCTCTAGCCAAGCCAGCATTCCAGCTATTCCACAGCTGAGTCAGGCTGTGGGACAAATGCAGCCTCAGGAGCAGTGAAGGGCAATGCCCTGCTGCTGAGCAGAGCCTTGCTCCTTCCTTCAGGCTCTGCACTGCAGTGAAAGCAGAGAGAGATAGGAGAGACAGCTCAGCTTGGCCAAGGATCACTGCCACTCCGGGTGTGCACTGTCCTCTAACTCAAGCATCCCAATGGACAGAAGTCAGCCCAGAAGATTGAATAGTGCAACTGGAAGTATCCTTACAGCCCAGATTTCCAACTCCAACAGCAATCTGAATTTTGAGAAAAAGCAAGCAAACATTTATTCAATATCTATGAGAAATCCATGTTTGTCAAGGTTAAATTTATACTCTCTCATGAGTTAGAAATCAAGAGGGAACAGAATATGATCACTTTTCAAGAGGCAGCAGAAAGTATTTTAAAAAGAAACAATATTACCCACTGAGACATGAGTAGGACCTACAGAGGGCAATAAAAATTATGCAGTATTAGAGGACAAAGCACTGAAACAAAATGAATTAAAATACTGATTAATTTATGATACTCAAAGTATGAAGCAAATTAAGACTTGAGGAAGCATGTGGGTGGCTGATGAGCTTAATTTGTGTTGGAGACTGACGAGGAGTTTTTTATATATTTATTTATCAAATGGCTCCCTTGCTTGTCACTTCTTGGTATTACAAAGTGCTCTCAAGATTTCTGGAGAATAAACAAGACTGAACAGCCAGGGAATGGTTTTTAGAATCAAACAACAAATGAAAGTACATTTAATATGAAAAGGGGACACAAATGGGGCATCCACACTGTAAAACACAAGCATGGGGAAGATATCACACTTATATATCCTCAAGTCAGAGTGTACCTTAATAGGAAAGGAAGGCAATGCTTCCTGGCCTCTTCATCAACTACAAACACAAAAAAACCACCAAAATAAATGTATGTGGCTACTAATCTTTTTCTCAGCCTTGTGTTTTCTAGAGGAACTTTACACAATGGCAGCAATTCTATGAACATGGGAACTAATGAAGCTTGATTGTCAAAGGCTGGGGTAAATCAATGGCTTTTTACCTGGGGAATACTACCAGTGCCAAAGGAGGTTTAGGCTTTAACACATGGGAAAACAAACAAACAAACAAAACCTCCAAAACAGTATTGAAGTTGCTGTAATTGGAACAAATTCTTCACCTGGAAGTGGTATAATATTTGTATTTCTCTAATTTCAAGTAAACACTTATCTCTGATGAGAGTCCTGATCATGACTAAGGCAGGTGCCTTACCCTTCACATGTGAATACACTGTTGTCAAAGGATGGAGCTCACCACTTCCCTTTTGCACCATCCCACTTATTTTCAGGAGAATTGATGAAACCTGGTTTTTTTGAAACTTATCTTACTTACTATCAAATGTAGCTGCAATTGAAAAATACATAGGCTCAAAATTATTAGTGGGATTGATGCTCTCAGGGAATGTGATAGCATGAGGCTTCATTTACTTAGGAAAGCAGAGAGGCTAGAGTTTTCCTGATGGAGTTACAAAATATGATGTAAAAATCACACAGGGAGGTAGTGTGGTACCATACAGATATTATTCCAGAAGGTATTATATCATCTTAGCAATCTTCTGTAAAAATGAGAGCCTGCATTTCATAATATCAGTATTTTCAAAATGTTTCCAGACCATAATGTATGCTTTTTGAAGGGGGAGCTGAGAAAGAACACATGCACACAACACAAAAAAGGGAATATCAGCAGATACAGCAACAAAATCAGTCACGAAACAGATTTCTAGGACAAAATCCTTCCAAGTTACTCATACAGTCCATATTGCCTTCAGCAGTCTCACTCTCAGTGAATACCCTTCAGAATAAAATATTCAAATGATAGAACTGCTGCTTGGACACCAGGTCAGCTGATAAAACAGTGCAAGTATTTTTTACTTGCTGTTACACCATATTTTGAGAAGCATCACATCAACCAGTCTGAGCCAGTGATGAGAATATTTTACCTTTTGTCTCAGAGGTCTTCTTAGTATATCCAGACTCTAAACTTTCTAATGCAGCCTGCAAACCTGTAACCTAATTTTAAAAAGAGGAAAGAACAAAAGGAAGGAATATGAAAACATAGCTTTTGAAGTGTCTGTTCACAAAACACAGCACTCATGCTGGTCTACTTTATTAATTCCATCTATAAGTTTTTACTCTTGATTATTGTCTCTAAGTTATGAACATAACTCCTAATTCAAGATTTGGAAAGACCCAGAGCAACAATGCAATAAAGCACTAGCCACCCAGAATCTGTCAAAACACTTTTACAACTCTATTAAAACAATGCAGACATACAAAATACCAGAGTTCTGATTACACCAGTGACTTGTAGCAACTGCTGTCACTGCACTGATCTTGAATTTAATGGCACAATATGACTTACAGCTTCATCACAACAAAACATCACCAAATATGGTGTTATGCACCATTACAAAAAAGTTATTGCTCTGGAATGAATAAAGTTCCTAACTGCAGAAGTCCTACATATATATATACACATGCTCCTGAAATTTCAGAGCATTGGAACTGTTCCATGTTTTGTACTCCTGATTCAGCAGAAGTCCATATGGCCATAAACTTCCTTTTTCTCTAGGGCATTTTCTTTTCCTTACTGAAATTTCAAACATATAATCTTCACTGTTTTATAAGTAAACCCTGAATTGACCAGAGAAAAACTAGAGGAAAGGAGGAAATGAACACCATCAGAAGAGGGTGTGAGCATGGTAAATTCATTTCACCCACAGATAATTGATGCTGCTGCTACTGGTAATTTTCTGTCTGTCATCCCTCCTACCTGTGCTCATACTGCTACCCGTCAAAGGGGCAGAATATCTTGTAATCTGTAATCAGGTAAGAGTAGAGAAGTAAAAATAATGCCCAAATATTCCACTCAAGACAGAAAAACTGTCTCTGATCTCTTCATGACTTTTTTTCTAAACCAGCAGGTCACGACTAGATACATTTAGGAAAAATTAGAACATTAATAAAGGAAGTTCAAATGAGTTACTTCCAAAGGCAGAGATGGAAGCATGGTAATCCATGTGAATACCACATCTGCTGCACACTGACTCATGTAGAACAGCACTGAGGAAGTATACACTGACATCTCTGACTCTGTGGCACCATGTTTCACTTACTTTCACTGCTCATATTTCACCAAATCATGAAACTCACAAAATATTCTGCTTCAGAATACTTCATAAGTATTGCTTTACCTGTGTATTTATCAAAGTAAAAACCAGAAGCTTCCTTACAGCTATGCAAGTGGTGTTCATCACATTTTTACCTGTCCTATTGCTTTGTCTCTCTCCAAACTAGTTAACATTTTCTGTGTCAGTGAATTCTGGTATTTTTCTGACAGCTGCTTCAGCACTGGTTCATAGGATGCATAATGTGCCTTCAGCCTGTGAGCAAGAGGAAAAATGATTCCTCACAGATGAGGTAAATCAGAGATTTATATCTGCATAACTTTTCCCCTCCCCAAACAAATGAGTGAAATTACCAAAAGGTCAACACAGAGGAGACAGCAAAGCTGTTTAGTATGTAACCAACCAACTGCAATTCCACAACAAAAGGAAAAAAAAGAAAGCCAGATGAATGAATAAGAACATTCACAGCTTGTTCTTAAAACAATTCAACCAATTTTGTCCTCTTGTTAATCCTTCATACACATACTGCACATTAATTTTGGGTAATTTGTTTTCTTACAGATGGATTGTATTTCACTGGAAGAAAGAGAACTACAGCTGTTATCTGGCTACCAAATAAGATCCTCATCTGGACAAAACAGTCATAATATGATCCCAATTTCTTTCTTCACTACCACATTACACTGTGAATACATAAGCACTTTAACTCTTCAGACAAACTAAGATTCAGACATATAATCTCTCATGAGAAACATGTGACACCAACAGCTCCAGAACCACTGCATCCTGCAAAATGCTGAGTCACAGAGGATAAATCAGTGTAGAGTGCTCTCTTGCATTAGCATGTATGCACTCCAAGGGTGGAGCTGCTATTGCATGCACTGACTGATAGCAGTACCAACAAAACTCAGGGAATTAACTGGAGCTGCAGATGTAAGCCTCTCCCCAGTGTTATTTTAAAGCGTGCACAGAAAAGATGCTTAACTCAGCTCCTATTTAGAAATTAAATCACTATAACTCAGTAGCAATGGACTAGTTTGGGATTACTTGCAACTAAAAGCAACATGGCAAGTTTCTTACTGGAAGTTCAAGGTGACAGAAGATGCCAACTGTGAGTATCAGGAACGCAAAGGTTCTGAACTTGGTGTGATGCCAGTTATCCTTAAAGTGAGCAAAGGTTCTAAATAGAAATCTCCACTGGGTAAAAAAGCAACTCATTTTTGCTTTCAACAGTTAGAAATCCTATGTATTCATTAATGCATATTGAATCACAGAAAATACACCAAAAATAAATCATTGGAAATTTTTTGATCTGTGTGGCACGATGGTCACATGGAGCTGCTGTTTATTAGGACATAACTAAATGCAGCTAGACTCATTTCAGATTGCATAGTGCTATCTCATTATCAGGCAACAATTCAAAGCATTCTATTTAATGCTACATTACAACTGAAATGATTTTGTACCTTTTCATGTCAGAAATCAGCCTGTTTTTCTCCTGGACCACTCGGTTATGATGCATTCGATGGAAGTCTCGTTCTCTCTGCATTTTTTGGAGAGCCTCTTCTGTTTTACTGTGTGCAAAAACAGAAAATGCAAGGCAGCAGTGTTAGTCTCCTCCTGTGAATTGCATCAAGACATGCTGGATACATATGGAATTCATTTTCGTATCTGCATATGTCTACTGTACCTTAGCTGAAAGTTCTTGGTAGTACAACCTGTGAGCATATGTACTTTTGAGCTCTCTGTGCTGCCAGCTGAGGTTCAAAACCATGGGTACTCTTCTGTTTCCCTCAGATCCTTCAGACAGAATCCATAAGGATTCTGGCATTATAAATCATCAGAGTTGAGGCCAACTTTGTTAAGTACAAGGAGTCTCATGGAGCTACAAAAACCAAACTTCTTGTTTAAAATTTTATGTAAAAGTGCATTGACAATACTGACAATATACTGAAAATATTGGTTTTTTAAAAAAAAAAATATTTACATCACATCTGTATTGCTGCCTTGCAAATTAACTTGGACAGCCTTCTGGAAAAAGTTGGGCCAAAAACATTTCAGGCTGTCTTCAGTCATGTCTTCAGGTGTTCCCGGGATGTGAGAGCAGGCAGCAAAAGGACTCAATTTCAAAATTACTTGTAAACATACTGATAACCTGTTTTTCTCTGAGCACATTCTACACACAGCCATGGGACACCCTGAGATGCTCTGCTCCATAAGCCTTAAAAAGAAAACACTCTGCATCTATCCAGTACATTTTCTTCTTGCCTTTATTGGTATGGGTTTGGCAGGAAAGATTAGTAGATGAATTGTTTAATTGCAAAGGAAGCTTGAAATTACCTTGCACTGAAATTAGATATTTGCTTCTTGCAGAAATAAAGCTCATTTCCTCTGCAACAACAAGAACTGAAAAAACCAAAATGAAAACTGAGTATGTCAAAATAAGAGGTCCAGGCAGAAGATCCAAAACTGCCAGTTGCAGGGTGCAACCCAAATAAGGATTTTCAGAGGCAAGTTACACGCCCTGATCTCACTGAATTCAGGTGGGACTGCATCCCCCAAGAGGCTCCAAGACATAGCCCTAAAATTTTAATTGAAATAAAGACAGTTTTAGGAAACATGTACTTGCAGGCTTTTACTCCATCTCGTTTACATGGTGCTTAGCAGCAAAGATGCTAAATGCACCATGCAATTAAACAGCTGCATTCAAATACGGTGCACAAAAACTGGACGCCTTTTCCCCATGGTCTAGGTGGAAAAATATGTGCAGGAATAGTTAGATTTTGGTACAGAAACAGCAGCTGAACTGAGCATTTTGTTGCTAATGTCACTAACCAAGATAATAAATATGACTTCCAAGATTACTTTCTATTTTGACCATTATTTTGGCTGTAAGCTGGGTGTGCTTCCAAAAAGGAGAGAAAGGTACCTGCAAATGTTTACACTTCCTAACTGAAGCTGTGAACTGCATACCTCGGGCAAAATCTTAGCACAACTTTGATTCCATCTACATAAGAAATTCCTCAACATTTAAAGAGCTTTTAAATATCAAAAGCTCACAGTCCCCACAACGAACACAATCTTACCCTGACAAAACATTTGTCTGACTGCACATGTTTAGATAAATAGGCAACAGACAGGGTCTGGCCATAGGAAAACACAAAATAGCTGGTATTCAAATGATTTCACATCATCAGATAGGCAGAGATTAACATGGCTGTGAAACTGCAATCTACTTTCAGTTCTGAAAAATGTTACCAGAATATGAAGTGACCAGAAACCACAGAGGATAATGAATTGGAATTAAGCAGTCTTGTTTAACAGTTAACAATTTTCAGTGTTATTTACAATTTTTTTCCTGCATATTGGGAGGAAAGCCCATAAGGGAAACATTCATCAGGTAACAACACCTCTCAGCAATAAACTGAGGCTCAAATGTAGCCTTCAAGATAAAAGAAAGGGAGCAAATTTGAGGTACCGTTCACCTAGCGTCACATGGCAAACCAGTGTAAAATTAGTTTTGCTTTCTGTCACCACACAGTGATCATTTTTAGAAATCATTTCAATAAAGATTAGTGGTGTATCTAAACCTTAAGATAATAACTATACTTAGTTTTGGAGCAAAACGATTATGCTGATATTTATTTCTTTTAATGTATGCAGAGACATCAAGATGCCTTCAGACATTGCACAAGCTATAAAAAATACATGCTCAGGATACAGAGGAAATGAAGCTAACCGCAATTTTCTCTTTAAATAATGAAACACCACGGTGAAATCTAACCAACAGACAGCAATCTACTCAATTTGCCCCCCTGCTTGCATGCAATCATGTAAATACAGTATTAAAATACCCAAAATACAATTACAGATAGCTTCTAGACACTAAATGTCTTCCACCAATTGCTAAACAACATTAAAGCAGGAGGTAATTGGTTTATAGGCATTTATCCTGGGCCCCCATACTGCCTAAGTCCCAAATAACATCCCTTTCCTGCAAGACAGCCATCAGGAGTACCAAGCCCAGAAATACCAAATGTAATTAAAAGCTTTCCTCAAATACATTTCACAGCACTGTAGCTCTCAATCAATTTATTCTGAGTAATCCACAGAGCAAAACACAGGACTTTCCTTGCTCACAAAATCCTTAGTTTCTAACCAGTCAAATCAGCATTTCTCCCATGCTCTCAGGCATTCTGCTTTCTGAGGCATTCTCTCTGAAAACTCACATCATCTTCCAGGTAATTTTGGCTCCTGTTGGACAATTTGCTTTGCCACAACAAAGGCAGTAGCTCAAGTTACTGAATGTATGAACTAGAAAAAATGCTGTTAACATTTTTTTAGTATACAGTATTATGACCAGGATTTATCCAAAAGGAATAAAAGAACGCTGTAGCCCATGTATGTACAGCAAAAATGCTCCATTTCACCCATTTCAATTATTTCAGAAGCAGTACTGGTTTAATTCATGGATTATTCAAATGAATGAATGAAGGTCACAAATGCTGAACTTTTAAAAATAGTATCAGTGAGATCTTTGAAAGCTATTTGACTTGAAAAGGCTGAAAAGTGAAGTAGTGACAGAGCACTGTTGGCACAGACCAAGTTTTACACCTGCCTAGACTGCATTCCAGTCACAGCTGACAGACTGGAAATAAAGCTGTCCCTGGCAGGTGGACAAAGGGGGGTGGGGGGGATCTGGCTTCAGCAGTGTTTTCACAAGGCACGTAAAGAATACTTTCAGTGTGGGACAGGAAATGCCAGAGTGCTCACACAGAATCTGTGTCACACAGAACTGCCCTGAATTTGGTGCCCTCTCTCCAACACCAAACCAGTGACATGACCCATTTGTTTGCCACCAGAATGTTGCTACTTCATGTTCCAACAAACACTAGAATGTGAAAAAGCTGGGCCCAGTTTCAGTTTGTGGATTGAACTTGAGTGTTCAAGGGATTGAACTTGAGGGATTTTATCAAACAGAGCAACCCAATATACCTGCACTTCTTTCCCTCTCCTGCTTGCACATTACCATGTCATCTTTCAGCCTTTTAACCAGACAGCTGCTATAAAAACTTTTCTCTCACCCCATGGAGTAAAGAGATATTCTTATGGGAAAAAAACAGCTCATTCAGACCATGGTGAAATGAGTTTGAGCTTTATATTGTTAAATAATCATGTAGCAATACAACAAACCCAGGAAAACTCTTATCAAGTCATAATCCACTCAGATTATTTTGTTGCAGCACATTCTTCTTCATAGAAGGGGTGAGGAGGGGGAGGAAGGGAGAAAAAAGGTGGGAAAAAAAGAAAATAATACTCATTGAAATTACTACTATCAAGGATAAATTTCATGAGGGACACATTTTGTCCTTTCTTCTTTTACTCTGCATGACTGCTGCTTATTCTCCCCCACTCTCATATGAGACACAATCTTTGAGTACCCATTGTCCATAGAAGCTGCAGATTAAAAAAGGAAATGTTTTCTCAATGGTCTGTCTCCCAGTGCATCATTATATTTAGACTACACAATACCTGACTTGATTGTTGCCACAGTTTATTAAACTGCTTGACTGTAGCCAATTAATTCATTAATTTAAAATGTAATAAATTGTTACAATCAGAAAATAATTTAATTACCATATCAGCAGCAATGATTATTTAACATCTGAATAATTTTGTTGGGTTTTTTTTCATAAAGGAACAACCTAAATGAAAATCAGCAACTTGAGCAATCCTGAAGAAAATCAAAGAGATGGAATTAACTTTACAGTTCCATGTTTTGAAACCACACACAGGCAAATCTCAAGTGAGTGCATCATTTGGCCTCAGAGTATGTTCTCAATGAACACACACAAGTGCAAACACCCTTTTCCAGAAAAGGCTGTGTTACACAGGGTTCATGACCACATATCCCCATTTTATAGGCTATTTTAACTCTCATGACTTAAGTCCTGCAGATTTGTAGAATAAATTACAATGTACACACGAGTATAATCAATGATGGTAATTTACACTGACACACCATTACCACTAGGCCCAGAGTGATAGATTTTTTGTAATTAAAAAAATGAAGAATAAATGCAGAGTGATTTTTTTCCCTACGCTGAAGGTTTGTGGTAGCTATAATTTATAGTACTGTAATACCAAATGCACATAACAATTTATTTTTTAGTTCTACCTATTAGGCTCTCACAATTCTCTGTAGCAATTTGTTATGATTACTGGATATTGAAAATTATTTTTGGCCTAGTAAATACAAATAAAAGAAATAAAGATTTTCATTTCTAACAGAATTCAGAAAAACTTGAACTTCAATTATATATGTCACCTAGAAGTAAAAGTCTGTGTAGCCAGCACAACAAACAGGAATTTACTATTTTTCACTATATACTTGGGTTTATTTTATCTGGCCATCTACTACCAAATATAAAAGTTTCAATAAAGCTAAATAACATACTTGACAGAGAGTTTGTAGTTTTCCAGATCTTTCTTCAAGGTCAGATTCTCAGTCTCGAGTTGCTGGTTGCGGGTGTACACGTCTGGAACCAGCCCAGCATCCTCAACTGTGAGCACACCTCTCTCAATGAGCTCATACCTGGGAGAAAAGAACCAGATTTATTTTACTCATTTCATTCCATGTTTCCATTTCTTCACTTCACTCATGTTTGCCTTCTTGTGCTACCATTTAGCCAAACTGGAATCACAGCAATAGTTACCATCTTCAAGCATTTACCTTCTATGATCATTAGAACTGACAGCACTGAATTCACTGCCACACTACACTGTCCTTTTCTCCTGCTTTTCATTCTACAATGTGTTTTTGTTCATAATAGTCAAGACACAGAACTTCACATTAAACAATTATTTTCTTCCTTTCTTTAAATAGCTTAAATAAAAGGCAGAAATAAATATTCTTGTTCAAACAGCATTTGTACATACTCATGGTCCTTTTTATTTCACATGCTCAAATGCATCAAGTTTTTTTTGGGTTTTTTTGTTTTTTTTTTTGTTTTTTTGTTTTTTTGTTTTTTTGTTTTTTTGTTTTGTTTTTTTGTTTGTTTGTTTTTTTGAGGACTCAAGCTGCAGAAAATAAGGATGAATGAGCCATTTTCAACTTGGAATACAGAGCTCACCTAGGGAAATTCCTTCATTCCTTCCTGTTTATTTTCCCTCTCCTGATTTAATTATATTTACCAATATTTACCTGTTTTACCAGCTCCTGAGAATACTTGATTCCATGATGTAGAAGGCTAAAGGTTACTTTAATTAAATACTTACACAGACTGACTCAGATTTTAAGAAGTAAAAGTATCTGAGGCAGCTGGGTAGCACCCCAGGAATTTCTATAGGTTCAGCAAGAACAACTACTCATCCAGTATTATATTTTAGGACTATAAATCTTTTGGTGATATGTCAGTAAAACCTAAGAATACAGTACAGATAGAGTGAGATCTCAACAGAAGCTGCATGGAGCTGTAACTAACTTAAATCAGATAAACACCATAACCCCACAAGCACCTTCCCTGCTGGGAAGATATTCTGGGTGGGAGCTCACTGGAGGGAGCAACATGAACATTATTTGCCTTTTCAGGTGAAAAATTTCTTGAATCTGTGCATTTTTTTTGTTCCCAAGTAATAAGGAAATATGAAAAGAAGCAAATAGAAATAAAAATCATACTAAACACTATCTCCTGCACCTGGGTGGATACAAGCAGCAGATCTGAAATCTGACGACAGTAATCACCAGTCTCATTCATCAATAATCATGCTGCTGAAACAAAAAGCAACCTTTATTTAATATCCTCCAAAAAACATAATGGGAATGTTAGTATCTCTGTCCAAATGACTTCCTACAGTCAGCGACATATCTGCATTCTGAGGATACTTCTTGGAATGCTCATCCCTCTGAATTAAGCTGTCACATTGACCACCAGTAGATGAAAGGTTTTTGAAAAATTCATCTGAACATGTCCACAGTAAAATTCATTCTATCATCACTTCATTTTCTTAATTAAATTGCTGTAGGAATAGGCTTTAACACTAAAAAAGAAGCCTAGAGTTTTTTGGGTTTTTTTCTTTCCTCCAAACAGTGAGTGATGCACAGGTACAATTCCTATCAAAAATATTTCAAGTAAGGGCAGCCTCATGGCAGAAATTCACACCTCTAGGTACTCCTTCTCTTGCCGGAAGTATTTCTCCACTGAATGCCCTAATTATCCTTCATGAAAACCACCAAGCATTTGCACAAAGGCTCATAGATAACATAGATAACTCCAGCAGAGCTAAGATTTCTGAAAGAATTTTCATGAAATACAATTAATACCAATAAATTTACAACCCCATTGTCTAGGAAGTGTACTGAAAGTGATTGTTTTTGTGCATATAGCAGAAATGGAAAAGCACACAACAAACAGTTTGCACTGAGAAATCTCATTATCTTTCATCAGCCTGGTCCTGTAAATCTCACAGACTTCCCTCCTCTATACCCAGCCGACTGCCAACGAGCTGATCTTCTTACTTCTGTCATTGCACATGCAAATTCAATTAGTTCCATGCACACACAGGTATTTTACTAAGCTTTTCAGAACTACTGAGCTGTAATTCTTAAATCACTATTAAAAATCAACCAAGAATCTTGAAACCTAAGGAACAGATGGTTAACTATGATTTTGTCAAAGCTCAGTGCAGACTGACTGGAAATAATACATTATTACTATATACTTTACATCATAACTGCTAAGAACTGGATTGCAAAGGAACAGAGTTGCACAGAGGCTCTGCAATAAACTGATAGCTCAGGCTGACCTGGGCTCTCAGAATGAGGAGGGAGAGACTGGCAGATTCAGGAACTCACAGCTGATCAGCCTCTGCACTTCATACTTAAAAGCTGTCAATTCAGTATCTACAACAAACAACAAATGCGCTATCAAGTCTTGCGTCACAAATGAATGGAAAGTTTAATAGAAAATGAGATACTCAAAAAATAATTTAACTGTAAAGCTCCTTAAAGTATAATGGGAGTAAAAAGTTTACGTGCAAAACAGCTACACAATTGAAGAAAAAAAAAAACACTACAACTGTTTATGAAATTATTAATTGCTTCATTGAAAAATAAGAGTCTTGGCATAAAATAAACCCTAATCAAGTCACAGCATTTTATACAGCTGGATAGAGAACAGCATTTTCCCAAACTCCAAAATAAACACAGACAATTTGGTCCAATTTAAGTGACCTTTAGATCTCAGACAGACAATAATTTCAAAGCCACCCTTCTGCTAAATTTTCTCTACGTTAATTAATTTCTCATTTTAAATTCCATTAGTACTTGATCACCACAGCATGAGAGCAAGAGTGTCGTCCCAATACATAATAAGGAACCCAAGTACACTAATCTGCTCTCACAGTCATTAATATTGAAAATTATCCATTTCAAACCAACATGAAACATTCTGAAACAAGGTATTAATGCAGAAAGTCTCTATACAGTAAAATTAGATACTGACATGCTGAGCTAATTTTTAAAGCTACTGAAATTAAAAGTAAAATGTATAGACAAAAAAATATATGTACAGCTAAGAATTTACAAGATAGTGCAGGATTTAACAGGCCCTTTCTGTTAAAAAGCAATTTGAATTTTGCCATTGATATAAATTCAGACCCTAAATGCTTCAAAGAAAGCTGTAAACTCATAAAAAGGTCACTATTTATATGTCTAGTATTAATTATCTTTTAACATAAAGACTGTTAGACTTCAAACTTAATGCTGTTCATATCAGTTCTTTTGTTGAGAAAGAATACAGAAGTATAATGCTCCTTCTCCAAGGAATAATTTAAGTCCATTGTTATGCTATCAAAAAGCAGATCATTATTAATTCCAAAGGCAATGCCTGATTGATGAGTAAGACCTGAGCCTTGCAAATGACAGCACAGATTCCACACCTGAGAGTATTTCTAAGAAAATTTAAAAGCTTCAATGCTTTTGTATGAAAAAAATGTTTCTAGCTTTCTCTAATTTTCAAATTACACAATTTCAAGAGACTTTACTAAAAACACCCCTCTGAACTGCTCATGTTGGAAACTCAGAACAAGATTAATCAAAGAGAGGTGTTTCCACTTCTTAGAATTTCTCCAACATAACCTGCTGGTTCAAAGCAAGTCTGTAAATTCATGTATTTCAACAGAACTCTACAACAAGTGTCATCTTTTGCTCCAAAGTAATTCAGTTCTTTTCCAAAGCTTTGCAGCATTCCATGTAATTTTTAATCAACATTAAAAAGCATACATCCTGCAGGATGTATGAAGAGAGTGGTGTATTTAAACAAAGCCGCACCTTTAATGTTCTGCACAAAGTACGGACAAAATTCCTGCAATCTACAAAAGCCTGGAAAAAGAAGATAGCAACAACTCAAGAGTTTATTATTCTTCTGATTACTGTATGAACTACATCTTAAAAAATAAACATTCATATTTGTTAACTGCTGTAGCAAAAATTACCAATTACTTGAACCAAGGCTCCTCATTCTCTCCAGGAATACATTTGTTTGTTAAACACCATATATTTAAGAATGAGTTGTACACAGGAGAGTTTTCTACTGAAATACCAACAATATTTGAATCCTGACCATCTAATTACCAAAGCAACATGGTCATTTAAATTATTTTACCATTCAGTCTGGAAGCAGTCAAGAGTTCTAGACATTCCCAATCTGACCAGGAAATTGGAGAAGAAGTCATCCATTGCTTGAGGTATTTCTGCTACTGATTTCTCAGAAGTCAGAACCGACTTCAAAGCCTGAAATTAAATTTTGATAACTGTTAAACTTACCAGAGAAATGTCATGAGCATACTTTCTATTTCTAAAGTCATCTAAAGTCACAGATCTACTGGAGTACAGCTGAACGTACCCCTTGTCTTTACAGATCAGAAGCGTAATCAGTGATCCCTCTAATGGCAAGTTTTGTGAAAGGTTATAAAGAAATAACTCAACACCGCCCCCATTATTTAAGCAGGTATTCTAAACCTGACATTACTGAAAATATTAAAACTGATGGATGATCTTTTGTCACTGACCAGAGTAAACATCAGTCCTAATCTAATGAAGAATGCAGCAGTCCGAGGTGCCAGTAGTATGGCTTGTATGCTTTTTGTGATGGTGCATGCAGTGGAGGGACAGACAGAACCTCACTCCATCACCTGATCCCTTAGGAATAATTCTCACAAAGATCAAGTGTCCCTTTCCTCTCAAGATGCACTGAAGGAAGCTGTCAGACAGCACTGCTACAAGTGTTAGCAGAAGGCAGATGGTGCACCAGGGCTTCATGTGCAGCTCCCCCAGTGCCACCCAGACAGACAGCTCTGCAGAAAAGGTCAGCTCATGGGGCAAGCACATTGCCAAAAGCAGAATCAACACAGAACAGAACAGTCCTACTACAGAGAAAAATATTTTTTAAAAAGCCCTTTCACAGCTTTCTGATGCAATGCAAATCTCTTCCCTTCATCCAACCCCATCCAGCTCACTCAGCACACAGCTTAGTGTTTAGATCTCCCAGAGAGAATTCAGTATGCTAGGAGGCATGGGAAAAAAAGGAAAATATTAACCAGTCTGAGACTACTCTCCCAGAAAAGGCATTTAAAGACAATGAGATGAGAGAGACTGCCACAACTCTGCAGCCAAAGAGGTGGCCTTATTTCATTCAGATATCAAATGGATTGCAGAGACTTGACATACCTAAATATGAGGGTCTTGGCTTTTGGGAACTCCACCTGGGCACAGTGCCACAATGCACCTGCTCCACAATGAATGACAAGCTACTGCACTGCACATGCATCTTGGTGAGAGATTATAAAAAATACCACAAAACTGGAAAAAAACCCACTGAGAGATTTATCAACCCATGCTAAAGGCCCTGACTGCAAATCATTTCCTCCATCCACTTATAAAAGAATCTGTAAGGCCAGGGATTTCTGATAACTCCATTCATTTATGGCTTATTCATGCCCTTAGTGGCAGCTCTCTCAACATGAGTGCATAAATTACCTGGAGATAAAAAACTCTTCTCTCAATAAAACTAGAACACTGGGAAAACCTCTTGGCCGTTTTGTATAACACAGAAAATGTTGTCTTCAATCCAAGCAAACTACCTAATATAACCAGAAAGGATTGTACATGTCTGATGGAGGCCATGTAACACTGCCTTATGACTAATACAATATACCAAGTGCAATGTAATATTTAGCATATTTTCATTACTAGAGCTCCAGTACATCAGGCAGGTCTATTTTCTAATTGTGGTAATACAAGAACCAAAGAGTACAGGGGCAGACATGCAGCTGCATGCCTTGGCTTGCTGCTTTCTTTACTCCAAGTGAGGTAAATGTCCAATATTGTTGCTTGTAGTTTTCCAAACACATCTATAAAACCAGGCTTTGGAAGAAATGACACAGCTTGATTCCCTTAATAAATGGAAAATTGATAGGAATTCATTTCATCTGTGCAGAAGAGAATTTATTAGCCAGGTACCAGCACTGAGCACCATTTCAGGAGCCAAAGCTCGAGCAGTGAATAATATAGGGAGAAATGAATTCAGTCTAACAGGCACAGAATCACAGCAGGGCCTCAGGAAACCAGAACTGAATTCCCAACTCTTTCCCAGACTTTGGGAGCTATATGAGGCCAACCACGTGCTTCAGTTTCATTGTAACCATGGCTGAGTACCAACAGAAAACAACATACCTAAAATTTTGCTGTATATAATTGCTTGTTTGGAAATGAGAAAAATGAAATCAATTAACATGATGCAAACAGACATCCTATAGCAGATGCATGGACAAAACCATCTTATTAAAAGAATCTGACCATGGAGTCAAAATAAATTAAATATTTGCTTTGTTAAGTATTTCTTTGTGTTAATAAAAATATTCAAAAAATTGTGGGTGTAGAGATTGTAAATAAATTCATTTGTAATAGTTTAACTTTAGGAACTTCCACAACACTTCTGAGAATTTTTATTCTTGCAAGAATTTCTGTCCGCTGAAGAAATTTCACTTCTAAGAACTTCTGTTCACTGAACAACAAATAAAATAATTTCCCTAGAAAACAGATAAGATGTTCTCAAAAAAGTTATTAAATTTAAAAAGAATTAAATAAAAAGGGAACTCAAGGATTTTCAAATGTTCACACACACTGAAAATCAAGCATACATAAATTGCAACATTAATGAATGTCAATGTTACTTTTCATTATCACTGTAGATATTAAGAGAACAAAAAACCTGGAAGGAAAATCTAACAGCTGTAACTACTGAAGAAATTTTTCAGCCATCTCTCATCTCTGTGTGGCTTTCCAGAAGTTTTGCATCCTTTACCTACAGTCCCTATCAGCTGGATATTTTCTTTTACATGCAGAATATTTTTTGCTTGTGTTGAAAAATAATTTATTTTATTTTAAAATGTCTCAAAAATAAAATTTAAAAAATAAAGCAGAGTTGTGCTTAAGGACAAATCAGGTTACTCAGCTTAGACACTCTGGATAGTCTTAGTATCTGAAATTGGAAAATATCCCATTTTTAATATTTTTGGATGATCACTGATCTATGCACCTAGCATTGCACTTTAATGTGAGATTACATACACAAGTAAACAGCAAGTTGAGCAGCAAATACACACAATCATCAGGTTATCATCCAGGTTATGGTTATTACATAAGTTAATTTATTTTAGCCAAGATTACAAGCTATTAAAAAAAAAAAAAAAAAACAAATGGCCAATTATTTATCACGTGAAGATAGACTTCCACTTTGCTGCCTAGCTCAGAGTTTGGATGTTGATTTAATATTCACAGGAAATAGTGCTTCTAACTTGGGTCACCAGAAGCACTTGGCATTTGCAGGGAATTAATATCAAACAATTCAGTCAGTGAGCCTCACAAAATATACAGTAAATCATTATGAAAGCTGTCAGGGAACTAGCAAGTGTGCTAGAACATTTCTCTATTCATGTCTTTGTGTACAAAGGCTGAAAACATTACTTCAGTTTCAAAATTATGGAAAAAAATGAAGCTTCCAAATAACCAATCAAGCAGGAAGGAGGCAGACAACTCCTGGCATATGCTTAAAATCCAAGAGAACCCGAGTTTGAACACAAATTATCTGCTGGTTTTAAGGAAAGGTAACAGTTTCTTTAGTTTGATTAACTGGGATAGACATCAGCATACCACTCCAGGTTCAACAAATCAATGAAGAGGTAAAAGATTATTTAAATACAGCACTGACAAAAGATCAATAGGTTAAAAATATTCTCCCTTTTTTCACTTTCTATTTTAACATCAACTTACACAGTAAAACAAGCGTTACCTCAGCTATCCCTAAGGAGCACGAAGAATTTCCACTACTTCCCTAGCATTAAGAATTTGATGTCTCAAACACTTGTGCAATCTTTCCCTTAATTTTCAGGCATACTCAGTTTTAATAGACATAAAACTCAGTTGTTGCCAGTTTCCACTCAGAGTTTGATCTAAAGGACAAAACTGATCTGTCAATAAGCACAACTGCATAAGAAAATACACATTTTCCCTCCAGTTTGAATTTAAGTATCATTCACTTAATTTCATCTTTCCTCTTCAAAACAAAGACTATGACTGTACCCTTGTGATAAGGCTATACTACAGTGGTGATATTGGAAACACAGCAGGGAAAAACACTTTTCAGAAGACTGTTAAAAACAAATAAATTCAGGTAAATCCTATTTTGAAAAATGCAATACAACAATCCCACTGTGTAACTCTGAACTATTACACAACTGCTTTGAAATCAGACTGTAAATGTAAGGAATGTCAAAACTAATGGTGTGGAATGATTGATAATTTCATTAATATTTTGATTCAACACAGTGTAACAGTCCATTCTTTACTTTCAATATATGAACAATTTGTTTTAGCAAGATATTCAAGTACAACCTTTTGTGGGTGATAAGCAGATGCCATTCCTCTCCTGTGCCAGAGATCACATTTTCATTTAATCTGCTTGATAAAGAACTGAAACACTGATGCATTATAATAATATTAATATCTTAAATAACCTTGTACTTGAAATATCAGGTTGTTTAGAGAACACAAATTGAACACAAATTAAAGGAAGATGAAAGCCAGGAAATGTAAGGTGTCTTTTCCACTATGACATATGTTTACTCCTATAAGCTTGTAAGAAAATAAGAGAGAATCTTTCCCACACAAGTATTTCATAATTAGTATAAATCATTGTGTGTAAACTTCAAGCCACTAGTGCCAACTGACTTAGAGACTCTTAGAATGTTTAGGAATCTCTTACTAAAACTTTGGCCTCTTCAGCCTGCTCTTGAATAGTCTGCAAAGCTTTGGACAGATCCTCATCATCTTCATGAAGACTGATATCATCATCTGTTGCAATCTAAATGAAATTATGTAAAGTTTGGTATCAGTACATTTTATACATCTTTGTTTCACAATACAACTGTTCCCACTCCCATTACAACTGCTGAAAATAATCCTCTCCTTGTTAAAATACCATTTTGCCATATTTAAATAGAAATCCCATTACTGAAATATGTTTTATAAATAATATTAAATATCTAAATAGATGTTTTATTTAAATATAAATTCTTAAACCTTTAAAAAAAAAGTATTTAGTGTTCAAATAAAGGCAATACATAACAATTCAACTAACACTGAATCTCCACCTGAAAAACAGATATGCCCTCTATCACCACTTTATAAAAGGAGGTTTGTGTTATTTCTCCCAGGAGGAGACTATGGGACTGATGAAGTGAAAAGAATGAAACATGAACACTCTACCAAAATATATCAGGAGATTATCAATTTATTAAGTTACCTCTTCATACTGATAATCATCTTTAATCTCATCTGTTATGGTAATGTCTGCAGGTTTAGTTAAGTCTGAAACAGCTGGTGGATGAGAGAATTTCCAACTGAGAAAAAAATATCATAAAATACCCATTTTTAAATCTTCTATCACCACCTCCACCCTTGTTCTTTCCAACACAAGACTTTCAATTTTAAAGGTTTCCTTCAGCCTCGAGGTGAGCAAGCCCAGGTCTGTGCACAGAGACAGAATTTAGGTTTAAGTTTTTACAGCAGGTTTGAACACCATTAAAAATTGACTCAGATCTCAGAAGCCAAGCACTATTCCAAAATAAAACAGCAGCTCAGTTGTGCTCTCAGCCAATCATCACTTTTGAGAGGGGTTTTTTGTACTAGGATTTCCACAGCCTTCTAAGCACAACTAGCTTAATGCTCTCAGAAAACACCAGTTTTTAGCAAAATCAGATATGTGAATTCAAACAGGAACACCTGAGGTCAAACCCTGAACACACCAGACCACTTAAAAGAGCTGATGCAAATGCCTTAATTAATCACAAGACACTTACAAAAAAAGATGAGGAACTTTCAAAACTCAAAAATTCATTTGGAAATTATCTACAGTTCCTTGAAATGCTTTAGAGTCAAACTTTTAAACATAACTACAAATAGTCTAGAATAAAAGCCAAATAAACATCTTTTCATCCACTAGCCTCACAACCCATGAAAGAATAATGAAATGTTTTTAGCAGATGCTGCTGCCAGTTTCCGTAGGAAATCAGTTAGCCTACAAGTGACCCATGTAAATAAACCAAAAAATTAACTTCCAAAGAAAAGAAAAGCTGTCAATTCAGTACTTCACACACAAAGAGGAAAAAAAAAAAAAAACAGCTTTGCACCAAGCTGCCCAAATCAGAATTATTCTCCTAAAACCAGACCTTTTGCCATTATTCACAGTACAGTATATACGTAAAAGTACAAAACATACAAAAGTATCATCTGCATTCAAGACCACAGCATCAGAAAAACTCAGATAAATTTATCTATCTGCAAGGCTAGAAGCTGAACACCATAACCCCCTGAGAAGTAATAAACTTCCAAAAACTGGGGATTTTTCTCCTCAATTTTCTATTGACCTGATTGATCCACTAGGGTCTTAACTAATGTGTCATTGCCAACAATTTGCCCAGAATAAAATATTACTTTAAAAATCCTGGGGGTTTTCCTAATTTTTTCTTTCAAAAATCATGGCTAGGTACACTATAAAACAGAGAAATTAATTTTAAAAGCTACTGTATTTCTCCAAAGTGTTAAATTTGCCGAGGCAATGCTGCTTTAAGCACATCATGCTGAAAACAACTTGCAGATTCACTGAGGTAGAAATTGAGGCACGAGATGCAAAAGGACTCTACCACTTTTTAAAATTGGCTGTATTTTGGCTTACAACTTAATTCTAGCAAGGCAGGAAAAACTAAGGCATGATAGGGTCTATGACACTAAAATATGATTGCTTAGCCTCTAAAAGCATCAGAGCTTGATTTGCAGCTCACAGCTGGAAAAGAACAGATGCAGCTCATCTGGCTTAGTGACAAAAGCAGAATTTGGGTCATGGGACCAAAAAAATTACACACTTAAAGCCACGAACTCCCAACATCACTTGCTACAAGTAAAACGTGAAAAGAATTGGATGGGGGTTTTGCTCTAAAAGCCACATAAAGTTATGTCTAGGTTATGTGTCAGAACCCACATACTCTGTCATACTCAGTTACAAACCAAAAATCATGAATATCCCAGCAATTATTCTACCTCCTCCACAGGTATTTCACATTTACTGCTCAATACCTAACACAGGAAAGGTAACAAGAGCTTTTCACACCAGGATTTTAACTCCTGCTCAGTGTGAAAAAACAGGTTCACTTTCCTGGTAGATTTTAAAAGGTTTCATGAAAGACAATAAGATAATGAAGCAAAAGGTTGTAATGGCAGGGTGCTTGGCACTCAAGGGGTGTTTTGGAGACACCCCTTAAATTCACCAGCCTGTTGTCTATTCATAGATCCATCATACATTTTCAAACTTTTCTATAAACTATTTTCCATATTCCAGGAACTGTTTTACATGGCCACTCCCTGAGTCTGCCTTTTTAGAGCATGTGTGTTTCTTGGTGTGGTTTTGATTTATTTTTCTTACCAGTTTTAATTTGGGCTGTGGTCTTTAATTTCTACTGGTGTATCAGGATCAGGGGTCTTCACTGGGTGTTCAACCAAGCAGGCAATTCACTTACTGCATATACACTTGATCAGCCTATGTTACTCCTAAAGAAAACTACATCTTAAAAACCATTTCAATACTACACATATAGTATCCACACTAATATTTGTGAAAAGCTAATACCTTAATACAAATTTATAACATCAGGCTGCCCCAGCAGCACTGCAGGATTCATTTCCTCAACTTTTCCAAGGGGCATTCAGGAATCCTGACCTTCAGCCAGGAAAGCAAACACACCTCACAGCAAGCAAGACCCCACTGCCTCTGCAGGGCCAAAACCCCATGCAGACATAGAATTGCTTAATTTGAAAAAGACCTCTAAAACCAAAGTGGTATCAAAGCACTAAACCATGCCAAGTGCCATACCCACACAGGGCTTTTTAACCTTTCCAGGGATGGTTTGGCCTCCGCTTCCCTGGGCAGCCTGTTCCAATCCCTGGCCATCCGGTAAAGGAGGAAATTTTTCCCGGTATCTAAACGTTCCTAGGCATGGATTGAAACCATTCCCTCTTGTGATAATTGAGAAAAGATTCGTGTTAATCATAAAAGTATTGAGGTTTATATAAACCAATATACAGAGGTGTGAAGTGAAGCATGGACCCTTAATGGAAGAAAAATGTGATGAAATCATTCTGTTTTAAATCCTCTGTCATTAATTTTATGTTTCTAAATAATTTGTACCTGTTTGCAAGGCCAGACTTTCCAATAGTCTGATTAATTTTGCAAAATCAGACTTCCTGCCTTTGTTTTATCAATTTCTGCCTATCTACAAGACCAGAACTTCCAGATTTCTGCCGGTTTTATCCACCAAGGACCAGGTGGTTATCTGTGTGACTGACTCCCAGAGACTTCACACGGATGGTTACTTCGACGACCACTGCTTGCCTGGCAAAATTACGACAGCAAGAAAACAAAAGTTATTGATTACCACAAAAGACCGCACTATAAGAAGGAGCTGCCAACCGAGATTCGTTGGAGCATGGAGTAGGCGGTGACCCCTCATGCCTCCCCAGTGCTGCTTTGCTCTGTCTATACAAAACAAAGCAATCTAAGCTTTGCTACAAATCGAGACTTTTGTTTCTCATTTTTAACTCTCCCCCTCCTGTCCCTGTTCCCTGGGAGCAGAGCCCGACCCTCCTCACTGCCCCTCCCTCAGGGAGTTGTGCAGAGCCACAAGGGCCCTCCTTTCCTCCAGGCTGAGCCCCTTTCCCAGCTCCCTCAACCGCTCCAACTCCTTCTCTGGACAGGCTTCAGCCGCTTTGCAGTCTCCAGGAACACCACAAAAAAAGAAACAACAAGCCGGGGAGATTTTTGACTTCCCCCCCCGTACTCTTCTCGCCCCACCCTCCCCTCCCCTCCAGCAGGTGCCGCGGCTGAGGCGGGAGGAGCGCTGAGGAGACAGGCCCCTGAGGGGAGGGAAGCGGCACCGCCAGGGGGGCAGGAGGTGGAGGATGCAGGGGGAAAGACTGGGCTGGAAGAAGGATACTCTGCAGCCTGAACGCCGCCTCAGAGTCCGCCGCCTCATCCCCCTCCGCCATGGCCGCGGCGTTGCTGGGGGCGACCTCTCGCGAGGAGAGGCGCCCGCGGCGGGAAGAGAGCCGGGTTTTAATTTAATTTCAACGAATTTAGTTTAATTAAATCCGGCATAATGCGATTCAGCGTTTGTAACTCCGGGCGAAGCTCGTCGCGCATTTGGCTTCTGGCAGAGCCGAGTGTGAGGAGCTCCCGGAGCGTCCCCTCAGGGCGAGCTCTGCGGCTCCTTCGCTAAACACACACGGCCCTTGCTGAAGTGCAAGGAAAAACAGCGGGAAATGAGGGGGGAAAGCGCTTCAAACCCCTGAGAAGGGACTAATTTCTTCTGCAGGTGGAACATTTTTGTAGCTGGAATGAGCTACTTGGCTTCTGAGCTAAGTCCTGTGGGACTGATTGCTTAAGTCCCTTCAGAACCCAAACTCTCCGTGATCACGTTTAAAAGCGGGAGTTTTCCCAGGAAAAAATTTTGGAGAGCAACATATATTTGTGGAGAACACACGTCATGGTTCCTAGGACTTTGAAATAAAGATGCAAAATTCTACAGAAAAATTTATGTTGCTTTTTTCTTATGTTAAGGTAAGATTAGAGGTCCTAAATTTCCATTAGGTTAAGGGCTTTACATGCAACAGGAACTCAGAATCAATGCTTGAATTAATGTTAAGTAATGGAAATAATAAGTGCACAAAGTATCTAGGGGAGGAAAAGCAATCAAAAATTGGTAATGTTTGGGTTGAAAGGAGAGGCACCAATTTTGCTTGAGAGGTTAACAGAACAAACACAAAACAAACAAAAAAAAACAAACCCTAAGCATTGAAATACAGCCTTTAGCCTGAAAATCTGGCAAAGGGACCTGCTGCCTGTGAAACTATTGTTTTGGCACTATGCAGAAATTGTCACACAGGATTACCATTCCTCTCCATGGCAGACACATTCTTGAGAAATTATGAGTACTTTGGCACCATCAAAGTCTCCAAATTGTGATAAAAGAACAGTGTTTTGGCACAAGATTTTTGCAACATCGTAAAAATGACAAAAACTGTTGTATTCCCTCAAATTCTCTCAAAACATTGTTTTTGAGTTTAATATATCTCAGAGCTTGAACTCAGCAGGTTTCAAGAAGTAGAGGGCAAATGCTGACATACCTTTCTTGATCTTTGATGGTTGTGGTTTTCTCCCCCTTCAGATTAAATTAATGTGACCAGAAAAATGTTCTTTCATCATATTGAACCCACCAGAGGCCTCCTGAACTCCAGCAGAGCATCTCAAAAAAAAAGAATAAGCAGAAGTGGCATTATGGAGCACAATGTTCAGCACTCAGTACTCCTAACCTGCGGATTGGAAAGGTGATAATGCTACAAAAGTTGGGGTGGCTACAACTGAAGGCATCATTCTCTTAGGGAAATTTCCAATTCCAACACAAATCACAGAGTAAGTGTAACTTTATGTCATACAGGCAAGCACAGCTGGTTAATCTAAGTTAATACCGCTCAATTCTCTCAGCAGCTTTTGCTGTTAGCCTTTACACAAAGAGTTGAACAAACAAAATGCTAAGCAATACCCTTCTCTGAGTTCTCTCCCTCTGCAGGCCTAACTTCTCCCTACAAATTATTCATAGGACTTCTCTGTCTCACTAAAACATGGAAATGTATGGTAGTCACAACTGAAGAAGAGTGATGAAAGCTTAAAAAGGGCTCAGAAAGGTGCTTTGGGCAAGATTATGATTAGAAAACAATTAAGAGTGCCTGACAAAAGGATCTCAGTCTTCTTGGTTTATTTAAGGAATCGTTAAAGATCAATGTCAGTGGGTAATGGATTTGGCAAGAAAGGCTATGCAAAGATAGAATCATATCGAGAGAGTAGATCTAGGTAGAAACTGTAGATAGGAGGAAAAAATTGTTCCTCTGAGAGGGTGAGGCCTGGCACAGGTTTCCCAGAGAAGCTGTGGCTGCCCCATCCCTGGAAGTGTCCAAGGCCAAGTTGGACAGGGCTGGCAGCAACCTGGAAAAGTAGAAGGGATCCCTGACCGGGGAAGGGGTGGGATTGGATGAACTTTAAGGTCACTTACAGCCTAAAGCATTTTGGGATTCTATAATACCAAGTAATAGCAAATTTAAATCCAAATCCAACCAATTTTTGAGTATCTAGAAGGATTTTAAGAACCACAGGGTTCTTTTAAAAAAGTTATAGTCTCCATTCAGACACCAGCTAGTTCAGGACCTCCTATGGCTCCCATTTTTAGAAGTCAGATGTAGTCAGTGCATTTTCTATGAAAAAAGTTTGAATAAAAATAACCAATAACCAATTCTATCATACCTGAACACTTGCCAGTATTGTAAAGGACCCATAGAGTTTATTTGATTACTTTTAAATAAAAGTTGTTTGGTCAGAAATTGTTATTTCCCAAAGATTTAAAGATTTTTTTGGAAACAGTGTTTGTTTGGCAACTTCTAAACTCTTTATGTCATCCCACTGTGCCTATATAAATGGCCTCATCGTACTGACATTTTCCTTCAAAAGTCATAACAAGCCAACTAGTTTCTCTCTACCTCATTCAGAGCCACCTGCCATAAATACTTTGTATTTGATTATTGCTAAGCTGAACTCCAAGCACCCAATTCACCCTGGTTTATAGCCTCATAACAGTCTGGGTTATAAATGATTATCATCTCCCAAATGGCAGCAACCAGTGCTGTTACTGTATCCCATAACTTCTCGTGAGAAAGACATGGAAGCAGCATCTGCTGTAGCTTGAGAATTTCATTAGACAGGCTATTTGCTTTTCTCACAGAGCAAAGACTGAGGTGTGTACCTCCACCAGATAGATCAGCCAGACAAGGCAGAGGATTTAAAAGAGATTATTTGTGAAAACTGGACAAACTGGATGCTCCAGAAGCATTGCTTTGCAGTCTCCAGGAACAAGAGCACAAGTGATTCCAGTCCCAGGTACTCTTCCCTTTATAGCACCACCTGAAACACTGACTCTCCTTGCATTCAGAGCATAATATCCCCTCCTGCTGGATTCAACAACCAAACTGACTGCAATTTTGACAAGTTGAATTTTAAAAAACCAGAACCACCACATGAGCTACTTTCAGTGACTTTCCCTCCCCTGCAGGAGCACATCCAAAAGGTTCAGTACATGCACTTCATCACAGCAGACAGCCAACAAAGAATTATCTGCCCCACTGACTTTCACACACCCATTTCTAATTGTTCCTCGGTGCAGCTTTGGGGGAGGAAGGACAAGGCAATGTCAGCAATTCAGGTTGCTGAATGAGCACAAAGCATGGGCAGGAATACTCTAACAGCAGTATCAGGGTGACAGTCGAGGCCATTGTCCACACGGGCATGGTGGAGCACGGGACCACAGCTGGAAGCTAGAATGAGCTGGCAAACATCTTGTTCCAACTTCTGCTGTGCCATCTGGCTTCCAGTGAGGTGACTGACGTTAAATGTATTTTCTCTGTTTTGCCATCTGGCAGCTGCTTGTACAACAACAGAGTAACATGCAGAATTTGGCTAAGAGTTATCCCAAGAATCACATCAAGGATACTTGTAGCACCGGCTCTGAAATGGAAAAAAGCTTACAAGGGAAGTTTTGTCGGCTGCGGGCATTACAGGCACGGAGTGTTGGAGGTGGGTAAGAGAGTGGGAAATTATATATCCCTATAATTTTACAGAGCTCCCATAAAAATTTCTCGAGGACAGGAAGGGACATGCATGCGAGTTTCCAAAGGATATAAATATTGTATCCAATGAAATGTCTATTCTCAAGAAGCATCAGCACATTTGCCATGCTGTGGAAGCACAATCACTTTTACAACTTTAGAAAAACAGGACTTTTTGTTTTTTTCCTGCTGCAATGTTGTACGCCGAAGGTATTTCTCATAAAGGAAGGAGATTTAATGAATTGATTAGTACAAACATTCTTAAAAAGAGAAATTCTGCTACTTTAACAGAAATTTCATCTAAAACCATCAGGATTGCCAAATGCAGTGTAACTACGGTGTAATAATACCCAGAATGCCAGGTCATCTTTATAAAGGTCACATTTGCAAAGCCGTAGTAACCTTGCTGAGCCTTAAATGTAACAGAATAGGGTACTTCAAAAAAAAAAACCCCAAAACCAGAATATGATCCCGTGACAGCTTCAATCTATCAACTTTCTACTCTACCTCCTGCTGGGCACTCCTGCTTTTTTCCTTGCTCCTGTGTTGGTGCTCATATGATTCTCATATAATTTACACCTAAAAAAGCTAATCCAGATAAAATCTAAAAAAAAAAAAAAACCAAAAAAACCAAAAAACAAAACAAAAAAAAAAAAAAAAAAAAAAAAAAAAAAAAAAAAAAAAAAAAAAAAAAAAAAAAAAAAAAAAAAAAAAAAAAAAAAAAAAAAAAAAAAGTAAAAATGAAGGAAAAAAAGACGTGGTAGGATGGGGAGGATGTTAGGTTTTTTTCTGTTTGCTTACCTTTTTTAATGAGGAAAAGCAACACTAAAATGCTAGAGGCTTGGCATTCAGAGTTAAACTGAAGTGACTAAATGTATTTTGTCTCTACTCTGTAAGAAGAACACTAAATATATAAAGCTCTGCTTAATTTCCAGGTATTTCTATAGATTAGATGTAGGCTACACTAAATCTCTTTAAAAAGGTTTGAGTGGAGATCATAAGAAAACAAAAATGTCTGTTTTCCAACACATCAGCAGTTGTTCTCCTAAGCACTTTATTGAAGCACAGTGAGCATTAGGTGGAATACTAGTTATACTACTTAATCACCAAATGCAAAAGATTACTTTCTTTAGTAAATTTATATCATTCAGTCAGATTTCTAGCTTCAGTGTCACACTGCTCTTTCACAGGGAAGAAAGACAATAATCCGCTCAAACTCAACAACAGAAATGAAACACAAGTATGAAGAGTTTGGACTGCACTTAAAAGGAAAATTTGGGAGTCAACAGTCAAGCATTTTGCCAATAATACAGCAAAGACAACATGAGCCCATGGCATGGCTCTGAGGAGTGCAGGTTTCCCACTGCAGACCTGCAATGTGTCTAGTCCAGTCTGGACACTAATGTATAATAGAAGAGTTACAGTAATTTCACAATTATAAGCCGCACCTGAATATAAGCCACACTACTGGGGTAGGCTGGATTCTTCAATGAAAAAGGTGTACTTTACTGTACTTTATCCACAATGATGCTGCTCTTGCCAACAACTCCATCCTCCACATCTCTGCCTAGTGTCACCCTTGAAAATTATCAGGACAGACTGATTATATTGGCTCTGCCTCTTCTAAATTTGGGAGCATTTCTTCATCGCAGCTAGAATAAATAGTGCTAAAAGACAAGAGAGGTATACATACCAACTTTTTATTTCACTTGTGGGTAGAGTGAGCAGTGTTCTCTCTAAACTCCAGTTTTATGAACACAAGTATTTATACAGCTTATAGGGAGTAATGATCATCAGTTCCTGATAATTAAAGGCTTTTCACTTAATATGTTCTTCTCCTCTTTGAAATTAAGTTTAGTTAATATGCTCTTCAAGGCAGCTGTGATCACAAAGCAGCTAATACATTCCTACTACAAGGTAAGAAAAAAAATTAACTCCATGTGGGTTGTAAAAGGAAAAGCCACCACCCTTAGCACAAAAGACCAGAGAAAACAAAGTGCTGTATTTTTTCCTACTCTGTACTTTGCAATAAAGGCAAGAATCGAGACACCACCATGTCAGACAACATGAGCTAAAGGACAAGCAACACAAAAGCTTGAAAAAACTGTTCCTTTTTCTTATTTTACCATGCTTCCAAGGCTTCAGTGCTTGTTACCCAGGTGATGCATCTTCCCATTGGAAGGCTTAAGTCTCATGCTAATAATTAGCACATCCCAGAATTATTTTAGGTGATTTCCTCCTCTCTTTTTTTTGGAGGTCATGTATGTACATTTTCACATTAAAACCAGACATGACAAAGTTTTGTCTGTCAAAATCAGATTAAAAATTTAGATAAAGGAATACATGTACCAAAACCATAAATTATTCAAAGTGATTGTGTGCTTCAATAAAATTTTCTCCTTGCACCCAATCCTGTCTTTTATCAGTATCTTAGTAAGACAGAGTGCAGTCTCCTTCACATTATTTTCCTTTCCCAAAAAATCCTTGCCTCCTCTTTGATGCTTTCCTTGTTTGGGCTCACTCCTCCCTTTTTTGGTCTAGTTTTCCCTATTCTGACCATTTACAATTCTGTTTTTAGCAACTTTGACAACCCTTAGCTATTTCTTCAACTTGTTTCCAGGCCTAGAATAAACTGTTCTTGTTCTAAAAAAACCTGGGAAATTATACCCAAAAAATAGTCCAAGATGTCACACAATTTGGTGCAAAATGGGCAAAAAGTAGCAGGGGATTTGTAGCCAAAAGCAACATTTGCTAGCAGAGCTTCTAGCCAAGCCTTTCATCACCTGCTTAAAGGTTGTTGCCTTGATGGAGACCAAGCATAAAATTTTGAGTTCCTCTAGAAAACCTTTTCTTTGGTTTTACTGCAGTGTAATTTTTTTCCCATACAGAATATAAAAATAAGTAATTTCAAAGTGTCCACCTCTGATCTGTTTTAGCTGAGCTGAGGGTGGCACTGTATACCAGTTTTTCTTGATTAATGTACAATGAGGGCTGCACTGTCTTTATGTCCATCTCTTTGCTTTGTTGTTATTAACAGAAATACAGAACTCTAGGCAACAATTCTATAAAAATGCACCATTTTGAATAGTTTTTAGAAAAACCAAAATTCTTCTGTATCCAATACTGATTGCGATTTGTGATATGAATGAAGAATTTCATAGCTTTCATTTTCACATGCCTCTGGTGAAAGCAATTATACAATATTGGCACCCTATACTTAAATGTCAAAGATTTGCTTTGTGGGGGTTTTAATATTTTGTTTAAATATTGAAGTGCCACAAAATTGAAATCTGGAAATGCTATGTTTAAGTTCTTTCCTTTTACCTTCATACTATTTATAGCACAGCCATAACTTTTGCTATCAAGCCATTTGCTCATTTTTGTATAGAGCAGAGTGAGCAAATATTGGTAATTCAGCTTCTCAGGCTAGACCTAAATATTGGGCACCTTGTGTTGCATTTGAAGATGCCCAAAGTAGTTTCAAGTGGACTAGCTCACACACTCAAAGCTTACCTTGATATAAATTCTTCTCCTAATATTTTCCCAGGAACTTAGAGCCAAATCCTGAGCCTGAGAATCTAAAGAGGCCTACAGGGACCCAAGAGGCTTTCACTGACTCGTAATCCTTTGTCCCGGGTTGATGTTGTGTCTACCCCTTCTCCCTGCTTCCCTACCCCCACC
>VRYO01002326.1:3242557-3256744 GCA_009812075.1 Sialia sialis
ACAGGGAAGCCAGAGAAAGTGGAAAAAACTTTACTCTAGTAATAATCTGTTTTCAATTGTTTGGTATTGGTATTGGTGTGTTTATCAAATCCATAATGTCTTTTGGTGTAGAAACTTGCCTGTATGTTTAGACTTTAAGTTTTTTTAAAGTGTTAATACCCCTGTGGTCCTTGGGTTTGTTCTCTTATCCGGAGATAGCCCCAGTGTTGTCCCTAATACAGAGCTTTTGCATTAACGGGGTATTAACCAAAATATTTATTGGGCTAGGCCTGGTTGTGATGATTTGCAGGAGGTTTATAAAAATGTTAGAGTCTGCTTCAGGGGTGTATAATTCGTGGTTTTTGTTGTGTATTCAGTTTATTAGAAGAGAAGCAGGGCTCTGCCAACTTGTTCCCTTCTGAAAATGGCAATTTTGGGGTTTTTCTGGGATATTTTCCCTCTTATCTTGTATTTACATATATCTATGTACACAGGCAACAGGACAGGAAAGCTGGAGCAGGTGACTCAAAGTTTTATTCCATCACAATCAGTCTCATTTTATAGAGCCAAGCAAGGGAGATGGAGCAGCTTCAGCTGCTGGCACAGCAGACCCAAGTTTGTTACGAACTCTTTTAACGACTTTCTAGCCAATAGCATAACGTTAAAAACTGACAAGCGTTTGCTCAGGCCAATTAATAAAGCCACGTGTACATCTTGCTTTGACCAGTGCTTGCTTGCAATAGCTTGAAACAATGGATAAAGCTTCATTATTAAGCTTACATATTTCTACTATCCTGCTTAACATTTTCCTGAGGCCTGTCTTTACACAGCCCACAGCCCTTACTGTTTCTTGTCCTTGCATCTTCAGCATTCTTGCATTTCTCCATCCTGAGATTTGCTTTCACACAGCTTTCTGAGAGTTCTCTACCTTTTCTATTTCCCACAGGCAATTGCAGTGGCCATGTCCAAGAGAGACTTGCTGCAGCTGGGCCCCCACTGGTCTCCAGTCCACCTCCTGAAACCAGGGCTGAGAGACCCAGGCCCTCAAGCAGGATTTCCTTTCAGATAAACTCTTTCCAGTGCTGTTCTGAGTAGAGCAGGCAGCTCCTTGCTCTGTACTGATCCTTATCCTCCCCTCCCAAGGCTGTGAGCTGTCCAAAGCAGGCATTTATAAGGCAGTCTGATAGCTGCTGATTCCTCTCCACTCGTCAGGCACAGGGAGAAAAGTAGCCTTACTTTTAATAGCATCTTACTCCTCTGGAAGTTGATACAGCTGTTTAAGGAACACAAAATGTATCTGTTTAAATTAACCTCACTTTAAAACAAATATCTCCCTGTAAAAGTATTTCTAACCATTCAAAAGGTACAGCTGAGTTCAGAAGAAAACCCAGAATTTCCTCACATGAATTCACCTTTAAACTTCTGAACACATATTCAAACTTGACTGGGACATAATGTGAGTATTTTCACAGGCCAGCATGATCATCTTTTCTTTCACACAAGAACCTCAGCTCCCCTTGCTGGGCTTTGTAGGGTTGATGACCCACAAATGGTTCTGTTCAGAAGTGACTGTTCAATGCCAGCTATGTTCCCCATGTCCTTCCCCAATTCAAATCCCACATCAAAGCATATCTCCTTATAGTCCATTCTCTGGGCAGTGAGAAATCTAAAACAAAGCATGCAATGGAGAGCAAAGTATGTGGAGTAACCCATCCATATCCATCACAGATTTGCAATTTTCACATTTTTCATCAAGTTCTTTTTAAAGCACAGCCAACATTAAACCTTTACAAAGTAAGGCTACAAATCACTTGTGTCTGGACTTAAGATGAGTGGCTGCAGTTGCAATTCCCACTCTTGCAGAAGGCAAGATCTCTTGCTTGGGGGGGGAAAAACCCAAAAACCAACAACAAAACCAAGCCAACCTTGTGGATAAAAGCATCTTTACACATGAAGCTGGGGTTCTGAGCAAGCCAGGACTTTTGAAGGAGTACCTATGTGTCCAGACCCCAATTCCTTCTCCCTGTCTCCTATTCAGGAGGGAGCATACCCATATGGCACGATGCAAAGTACCTGTGTGTCTTCAGCTGTCCTGGGAGACTTCACATGATGTCAGACCCCTGGTGAGTTCTGAGCCTGGCCAGCCTTTCTTTTGCACTTCAGTTGGCAATCTTGCCAAGTCCTCACCCTCCTTAGCCCCAGCCGGGTGATTTCACAGTGAGCCAGCAATTACTCAGACTGGCATGTGGTCAGGTCATGTGTCAGATACATTTATCTCATTTACAAGCAGAAGATTCTCCAATGAATAATTCAGAAAGAAATAATCACCTTCATGGTCCATTTTCCCAACCCCAGGTTCTGTCTCTAACAAGCTCCTGCTGAACCTAGTGAGACATGTCGACTACAGAAGGAGCAATTTAAAAATCATTGTGTGCACATGCAGACATCACCCCATGATTTTACTTACTGCTAAAGGCAAACAGTAATCTATCGGCCACATCCTCAGTGAAATCATGTGAGGTTTTTTCCTATCAACTTAAAATGGAGCTGGACTGAATCTAATAACCTGAACCCGTGAGTCCATCATTCACAGGCTCTCATCATCACACACAAAATGATCCACCTTTTAGAAGCTACTTGTTATTTTCTACTCACCAGCTTCAGGGCACAGGGGTTTCCACAAAGCATATAAAAATAGCAATAGCTACACTATGATATTGCCCAGCAAATCTAAGGCTAAAGGAGGTAAAGTTATGTCAGCAATGTTTCCTTGATCCTTCCTTTTTAAAATGAGATTAGCCATGGATTTACGAAGTATGGCAAAGTCTGTTTTCTCCTCATTGGTGCATGAATCTCAATTACAAAACTATTAAGGCGGTGCAGAGAACCTATTTCTTCATCTGTATACTATCCCATGGGTTACCTTACTTTGTGCAAGCAAAACAGCAGAAATTTTGGTAAATAGATTAAATGGGATAATTTGTGCTAGGGGGCAACTCTGATGGAAGGGTTAAAACACAACCCATTCCCCCAGCCTGTTTTTTCATGCTGAGGATGGCTGGTGAGATCAGTGTAATTTGTGACATCCAGCCCTGATCCCAGTATCTGAAGGAAGATGTGTAGGAGAAAACAGCAGTCCATTTTTCTTCCTAACTATATCAGCTAGTCCAATTCAAAAGTATTATGATCCCTCCCAAACTATGTTTGAAGAACAGCAATTTTAAGCATAGGAGGAATGCAGAAACAGCCACTGAACTTAACACACTAAGTTAGGTCCCAAACAAAATAGACCTGTAGATTTTGCCTTTACGGCAAGAGGCACAACAGAGGACTGGTTTTCTGTTTCACTGGAAGACAACTGGACATTTTCAGACTTGACATCTCACTTGCTTCAATTTCCAGAATCCACCACGAGACTCCCTGAAGGAAACTGGGTTTAGAGCAGGATGGCACCTGAACTGGACAAAATCTGCCAGCATCTCCAGCTGCAGCCCTATCTTTACCGTCATTCACCTGTGAGATGAAGGTGAGTGCCCTGCAGCCAACTGGAGCTATTCCCAGTAAGCCCAAGTGAGAAGCTCAGTCTGTATGAAGAGTCTTGTGACCATTAAACTCTTTGCCAGTTCCATCATTGCATAGAACACAATGCTTAATT
The DNA here is from genome assembly GCA_009812075.1 of Sialia sialis. NCBI lineage: Eukaryota > Metazoa > Chordata > Aves > Passeriformes > Turdidae > Sialia > Sialia sialis. The sequence goes on from VRYO01002326.1 coordinate 3,246,192, forward strand.
AGCTTTTGATTATCACTCCCAATACTGCAAATTAATATTAACAAGTAGCAATGATTCTCAGTATTGATGGAATTGGTGCCCTTTTCTGGGATTGATAACTTAATCCAGACACACAGACCAAAAGCCTCAATGTGAAAATCCAGAGTGCACTGACACTGGGAGCTGGAAACCAGCTCTGGTTCCAGTTTCATGAATAGAGTTTGTAAAGTCAGCCAAAGCCTCAATGTCTAGAGTGTTCATTCTTGCACACATACGTAAATGTAGATCTCAGTTCTGCAGTTTTAGTCCACCTTGGAGTTACCAAGCATGATGGCATTTCACTGGCAATATAATTTTATAGAGGCACTGGTTGTTAGGATGCAGCTTTGTTCACCACAGTTAACCATACTGTCTCAATTCATCATGCACCCACCAGACCATAAATCTGCTAATTAAAGAGAGACACATCTCCAGCTACAGCATTTGGACAGTGCCTTCCTCCCAGGCATGGATTCAGTGATGTTTCTCTCACTGCACTGTGTCAACTTGATGCTTTCACTGGTCACAGCTAATTAGGACTGAGTGATCTGTGCTATTGTAGCTCTAAAATGCTGATTTAAAAGCAGCTCATACCCAACACAGGAGGCTTAGAGGAGCCTCCTGAAGGCACAGCAGTCTCCATAGCAGCCTCCCCACTTTTCTGACCATAGTCACTGCTTTATACATCCCCCTTAGGGTTGTCCAGGAGCAAAGACAAAGCATAACTTGGACTAGGCTCAGTTGGTTTCAATTCCAAGACTCATAGTCATCTGCTCCAGAGTGAATCAGATATGAAAACTTGGTAGGAGAGGAGGTCGCTATCTAAACCTTACAGAAGGGAGCCTTTGACTTGGTCACCATTAAGCCACGTGCCATTATCAATGCTGAAAGCCTGTGTGAAGACTGCCAGCTTTGCCCGTAAAAGCTCCCTGCTTTTCTGTAATTATATCAGTGATAATAAGAGCTCTTAATGGGGATATTTATAGTCTTTGTCTGATCCATCCTCTTTACTTCTTAGCCATTATCACAAAGATCCTTACTTCTGCACAGGGAATTTATATTCCAACCATGTCAATTCCTCTAATGGTGCACTGTCTGATCCTTTATTAGAAGGAAGACTCCACATCTGTTAAAACTCAAGGAAAGAATCCTATGGGTGTCAATTGTCTTTGCATTAGGACCCCATGAAAACTTTTTCCTCTTTAAAAAGCAGAGAAAATTTCCACAAACCAAGCATTGTTGAGGAAACCTGTTAATACCAAAAAATCAAACATTTCCAATTCCTTCTCTTCCCATCTTCTCAGGTGTTGCCACGTCAACTCATCTCCTGTAGCAGTGATAAACCCTGGCACTAAAAGCCCATGTATGTTGTCCACAGCTAAAGGAGAGACAGCAATCCTCTTACAAAAGTCAGGTCATTTCAAAACTTCTCCAGGCATCCCAAAATGTCCTCTTTGTGAGCAATTAAATTTCTCTTTTTTTTTTTTTTTTAATATTGGAAAACTTTTAAACTAAAACCCACTTTTAAATTATCAAATACTTTGGCCTTAAGTGTGAGGCGATCTTACATTCATTGTGGTATTTCCCCAAGGATGCGTTGTGCTGCCCAGTTTCTCTCCCAGCCAGCAACTTCACAAATTGACAAACTATAAGAAGGGCTTCTTTCACAGAATGAAGAATCAATAGCTGTCTACTTGGATAGCCTCAAAAAGTGCTTAACTTTTAATTGAATGCTGGAAAAGAAAATGCAAAGCACAAGAGCTCAAAACAGCATGAAGCCTGCATAATTATCTTTCTCCTTGCAGTTCCTCATGTGGGCTAGAGACTAATTAAACACATGTGCAGGCTACAAAATGATTTGCACGATACATCTTTTGCAAGGGGACTTAAGCAGAAAGAAAGAACCAGCAAGGAACAGGAGCCACAGCCAACTGTCTGATACTGTCCTTTTCACTGGTACCTTTGCTTTACTTCAAACATCTAGAGCAAAGGCAAATTAGATCTTGCAATGAGACAAATAAAGTTCATGACAAGTGAAAGTGAACTCAGGCTTCTAGAGTGGTATAAACACATATACAGGAGTTTTGAAGCATTTTGGTGCTGGCTTCGTGTACTCCACAGATATATTTTTCACTATACAGCTACCTACCTTAACATGAGCCATTATGTAACACAATGTTATTAATATTGAAATAAATTAAAATGAGCATTTTTCTTCCTTCTGTTGCAGAAACACGAAACCAAGTAAAGCTTTTAATCTTAAAATCCCTTCTTTACCATTTCTCATGTTAACAAACATGATAAAACAACCATTAAAAACATATATGTTTTTTTAATGTAATACTTTTGTAAAGTATTTCTCAAGCACACAAGCCCTACCCCCCTCTTCTCCCTCCTTTCCAGAAGAAAAGAGATTTCAGCCTGTTCACTGGGGCCTTAAATCATGTCTCTTTTCACATCCAAAGTAAAAGCACCTGCCCAGGCTGGCTTTCAGCTGGCAGGATTGAGCCCAGCAACCATTGCCCTAATAGGAGGCAATATTATTAACTCGAATTCATTCACATCAGCATTGATCAGAAGCAGTTACTGAGTACCAGGAAGATACTGGGATGTCAGTACATGGCACTCAAGGCCAGTGTAATTACCACAGAAATGAAGGATGCTGTGATCAGTCCAAAGAATTGTGTGTAATTATAATGCAAAGTTCTGATCTGTGGATTTCACCCTGCGTGCACTCTCTGAAGGCTCTCACATCCAAAGGTTTGTGGTTTCTGTGAGTCTCCAGCCCCCAAAAATTTGTCACTTCCTCCATAAAGTGTAGCTGGCATGTACATTTTTAAGGTGATGATGAAAATCTTCAAATGATATTTCCCACAAGTGAAGCACTGCTCACAAATGGTGCTGCTCCAGGGTGTGCAAATTACAATGAAACTTTCAGATATGGCAGAGTGTGGCTCTGGCAGAACAGTTCAGTGCCACTCTAGGATTGCAAGAGCTCTGGTGGAGCAAGACTGGAAGACTTTTGATGAGTCAGTCTCCCTAAAAGCCATTAAAAGTTTAGATACCCAGAAGCCTGAAATCCCCCAAGCAGAGGGATGCCTTCCTGAAAACATCTGTTGTGAGAGGGGCTGTGGTAGAAGTTGGTGAAATCTTCCAAAATAAATGATCCTTTCTCATCTTTGCCAGCATTTGTGCTCCATCACCATTTTAAAGTCTCCAACATAAATAAATACACCGCTGAATCCTGTCTCTCCTTCTCCTCCATTTCACTGCTCCTCTTGTCCTGCTGAACATTCCCACTCTGTCAGTGCCTGGGGAAGCACAGGAGGAGGTGTGGGAACACAGTATGGGTGGGTGACTGGTTTCTTTTTCTCCCACTCAAATGCTCTCTGGATAAATCTCCTTTCACCAGCATCATCGCCCCACACTCCAGCAGGAACTTTCTGTCGCCAAATCCCTCTCTCCCCTTGACAAACCACTGGAAACAGGAGGGGACAGTTGTGACAAAGAGGGCTGGCTCCTCACATTGGTCCTCACCGTGCCGAACACCTCACTCAAGCTCAGCTTAGTTAGTATCAGGTGAATGCGAGATCCTGGAGCCACCTCAGGCCACCAACTATCCCAGAGCTGTCCGGGACTAGTTCTTATTCCTGTTAACCCCGAGCCCTGCTTGCCCAGCTCTTACAGCTCAGCTCCCACGGGATGCACAGCTCCTGCGAGCGCATCCAGTCTCCATAGTGCAGCCAATGCTGCCACCCTAATGCAAAGCAAAGAATTATCTGCACCAGGCAAGCAGAGAGAGCCCCTGTCCCTCTACTGAATGCCCTCGGGGAATCAAACTAGGGCGTGTCTGGAGGGGTATTTTGTCTGTTCTTTTATCGACATTCAAGAACAGGCATCAGCAGCCTCCTGCAAGGCACGGGAGATTTTCAGAAAGACATCCCTGGCTGGGAAAAGGGATGCACAGAGATAGAGGTACAGCCCTGGCTGATAGGGAGCATGAAGAAGAGAAACCACTCGCCCTTCTCAGCCCCTGAGTGGCCAAACAAAGAATTATTACTTTTCTCGCAGTCATATGGTGTGAAAAACCGTTGAAGAAAAACCTTCAAAGCCTATCTGGCAGAGCATCAAACTGATGGGAAAAGACATTTTTATCCATCCTAAATCATTGGGTTAAAAAAAAATAAAATTAAAAATAAAAAATAAAAAAACCCCCACAAAGCCTAGAAATATGACGCTGTTGCCTATTAGTTGAATATTTTGTCTGTGTGAGAGGCAACTGGTGCCCGGAGCAGCGGGGAGGCACAAGGCAATGCTGACATCTACTGACGGCAGTCCCGAACCGCCCGCACCAGCGCCCGGGAATCCCGGCTCCAGCTGCGGCCAAGCACGAGCATCAATAAACCGAGGAAATATAACCCCGGCCATGGTGTTACAACCCCAGAGAACGAGTGAGCTGAAGCGCAAATATTCCTAGAAGGGTGCGTTGCACTGCTCTCAATTTTGTGGCTGGGTTAAGGCACCTTCAGAGTACATATTCTCAGAGCAGGTAAACATATGCTTTCTTGACCAAAAAAAAAAAAAGCCCTGAAGATTATAAATGAAGCTTGTAAAGGTGTTTGTACTTCTGCTACAATGTTTGAACGCTGTATCTGTAATAACAGCAAGTGACATCCAAGAATCCCTCGTATTGTACCTTGCAGGAACCACCAATGGGGGGAGGAATACACCTTGGATCTGCAAACCAACTGCAATACTGAGAGGGACAGGGAATTATTAGAAGCAGAAGAATTGTGTATGGGTATGCATCTATTAGGGAAAACATACAGCATCCACCCCTTCCATGCAAAGCAGGCAAAGTGGCTCTCAGCTGTGTGGCAAAAGGTTATAAAAGTTTATTGCAAGATGAGCTATTCCTACTTTTATCTTAGTGGAGTAGTCTAATTATAAGCAATTAATTTACTTATAAAGTGATATTACAACCATTCCTGCTGGCATCTCCCCGACTCGCTGTGCACAACAAGCAGCTATTGTTGCAAAGTAGGGCAGACATTAGAAAAGATCCTGCTATTTCTGACATAGCCCATCAAAAGTCACTTCAAAATAAAAGAGGCTTTGGGCTCATCTTTCCTCTCCCATCCTTATCTATATTCTTGCTGGTATGCATGAGGCCCAGCTGGGGAGCACTGGCACAAAACTGTAAAATCAACACCCCATGAGCCTTTTAACTAAAATACAAGGTAGATTTGGATAGGCATGGTAACTCTGGGGAGGAGAGCAGCAGCTGGGCTGGTCAGAATTTTTCACATGGAAGAGTTCATCAAGAGAAACTCTTCAGGCTGGTAATGGCTCTCTGGTATGCTGGAAAGCTGGAGCTAACCCCCTACTTGAGCTAACCCCCTTCTGTTGTCCAGTTTGGGCTCAAATCTCCTTCCTGCTTCCTTTTGTGCTGGTTAATTTAGAGGAGTAGCATTTTCTCCTGGCTTCAACAATGTTATGTTCTCTTGAATAAGAAAGGGGGGAGCCTTAGAAAAAAGCTCCACTTTTTCAAGATAGAAAAGTGGTATCTAGCTCTACTCTTCTCTTTCCTCATGTTTATATTCTAACACCATCTGCCTCTTGCAATGTGTTTACTGTACACACGTACCATAAAGAGTTGTTTGTTGGATGAGTGGGGTCATGGTGCTGTCAGTATCCCAGCTGGATCTTTCTGGTTGGTTCTTGTTGTAGCAGACCTCTCATTAGGGATAGAAATGAGCCAAGACACACTCCCATTTGGCAGCATGAAAAGGGTCTCAGTATATTCCTTTTATACATTAGTCATCCTGACTCCAACTAATCACAGATATTGACTACAACAAATTCCCAAAAAATAGGTTTCCTTTGCAGACTCTGACAGCAGGTTATTTCTTGCTGGGATATGACTGCAAGTATTTATTGCTGCTTCTGACCACAAGCTTCTACCTAGCTCAACTCTGATTACACACACCTACTGCAGACATACACACACACTGACCTCATGGCAGCAAGTCTCTCTGCCATTCAGTTGGTCCTCCAGTCCTTCTGAAATGTTCCTTCTTCCTCCAGGTCCTTTTTTGCTAAGTTTCCCCCCTGATCAGCCAACCCACCCCTTTTATCACACTTATCTTTATTATCATAGCTGTGACCCATTAAGGACACGGCTATTCTTCAGTAATTAGAAAAAATGTGACTTATCAGGGGCAAGGTCATCTGGAATTCCTTCTTCTACACCTCAAGGCTCTGACCTTGTAGGAGCTCACAGGTTTCCTCTGCACAGGAGTAAAATGGCCTCTGTGTTGATGTTTGTTTTTATTAAGAAAACATTTGTAGAGCCTCTGGAGGGCAGAGAATTTTATTTTGTGGGAACTGAGCACAGATTGTTCCCATGTAGATGGGAGGGAGGACTGCATGAGACACCAAGGTGGGGGACAGGAGTCTGTGGGATCCAGGCCGCTCTCTGCCATCCCTCAGCAATGGGGATCTGAGCTGACACTTTGTCACTTTGGCAGAAGCACTTTGGGGAATAAAAAGGGGCTGGATGGTTCCCAGGAAGCTCCAGCCCTTTCCCTGCAGCACAGGAGGTCCCACAATGCAGCCCTGATGTTGGGGGAGGCTGTGGCCTGTCTGGAAAAGCTGTCTTGAGGGAGATGCCGTGCTTTCTAACACAGTAACAAAATAAAACATCTCTGTGTCTAAAGGAAAAGAAGAAAGTGTTGCTCTTGTGCCCTGGCTCAGAGCATTCAGCCCTACCTGTGTGCCAGGCCACTAAAACCAGCAAAGCAGAGATCAGGGCTGGCTGCCCCCTCAGGGTTTGGGGGAGCCCACAGCTGGCACTTTCCAGCTTAAGGAGAGTTGGAAGGAGCTATTTTGAAACAACAATATAATCCCACTCTCTTTTTTTCAGTGTATGAGGTAATGAACATTTTTAATGCTTTAAGGTGCTGTGAGAAGCTGCAGGGCATGTGTGAATGCCAACATTTTATAGAAGGGGTGGTTTTACTGCCAGCAGACTTTAAAAAAAATCCCTGCAGTTTATATTAATAAAACTGGATGTTATTGCATGTCAGGAGTTATTGTGATTTATAAAGTATTTCTTAGGTGGTGGGTAATGAAAACCCTTGGCTTTTGGTCCCAGTCACTAACGGGAGATGATAGCAGCTTTATCTGCAATTGACAACTTGACCTGGAACCTTCTATCACTTTTAATGATGCTTTAGTGCTGCCTTTTGCTTCCACCTGAGTTTGGGGTAGAGTCAACTTTCATAAAGTGAAAAATAGCAGAATCGCTTTAGAAAAAAAAGAATGTTTAAGGAGGAGAGCTGCACTGCTTGGTATTAATGTCCCAAACAGCCCTGCTCTGTAAGTGCAGTGCTGCAAAGCTGGTCCTTTAATAACATGCTCTGTCTGCTCTTCCCAAGCCTCTCATTCAGGACTATTACTCTTCTCTTGAGAATTCCACATGTCTCAGAGATGACAAAAACATAACAGGGAGAAAAAGGGGTGGAGATACATGTAAGTAGATGGGTGGGTCCATAGGTAGGAAATTGTTCCTGAGTGAGCTTCTTGAGAAGAAATTTTAAAAACCAAACTGTGTTAAAACCCCCACAAACCTATGTTCAACACCAAAAGTATATTGCTGTGAGTGGAGAAGAGACTCTTTCAGAAGGGGATTCCTAAGGACCATGCTGCATTATTCTTTGTCCCAAAAGCATGTGTGTGTATAGATAAATTTTAAGAAGCAACAGGCACAGGGGTCCTTTGTTATTTGTCTACTGAGTTGTCCTTTAAAGGATTAGGTTAGGTGTGGATACAGGTTGGTAACTGGGCATCACCATCCTCCTATAACACAACCCAGCACAGAACTTCTGACCTGTGCACCATCTTTACAACATGAGCTGCTTATTTATAGTCCTGTGGCATCCCCAGCACTGGAGCAAGTGGGGATTCCAGGAAAGGCCAGGAGCTTGACAAACTCCCTGGGTCAGGAAAGGTGTCAGAAATGGCTCCTGAACAAAGCCCAGGACACACTACTCTGGCTCCATAGGGCAGCAGGGGGAAGTTTAATTAACAATTTAATTAATCCAAGGCAACTAATGCATTCTGCTGTGCTAAATGCACCAGAATTGCCCTGCAGAGTTGTTTTTTTGCTGTGCGTGCTGCATGTAGACTTAGGGCTAGAGGCACAGGAGAATCCCCACCCTTGCCTCGCCCAGGTCCACAGGGGCAGCCTATGAGCCAGCTGTTGGGAACAAGTGCAATAGCTCTCTTTTCCAGGGGTAAGGAAAAGAGCTTCCCACCTAGGGGGCTGAAAAACTTCTCATAAAGACCCAGAAATGTGGTCATTTTTGGACAGGAAGATGGGTGATGTCACTTGATCTGGTTTGTCAAGTGTCACCAAGCAGGGCTGACCCCATCCTGCCTCACTGGGCATGGAAAAAGCTCCTATCAGGCTCTTGCTGGATTTTCACACCTATAAAATCCCATGAGCTATTTTGCTGGCAGCTGAGACATGTGGGAAGGCTGGAAAAACCTGTCTGAATGGAATTGCTACTGGATAAATTGTAATTGTACTTGGCAATCCAATCTTTTAGGTTGTGCTTTCTTTATAACTAAACACAAGACTAGGTCCAAGGCAGAAATATGATGTGAAAGGAAAATAAAAATAAAATACACTTAACTTTGGGGGATGACTGCCATCCTCCTTTGAGATGCAATGGCACATCAGGACAATGGCAAGGAATAATTTTCTGTAGAATCAGCATAGCAGCCACCAGAGCCAAGTACAAGGGATGGTACAATTGCCTTAGAGAATGGCAAATATTTTAGAGAGCCTCCCTCTGAAATGCAGGTGGAGAATGACCACAGATGCTTCCAGGAGACTTAATTGTCCTTGCCAGCAAGGCTCATTATCCATACATAAACATATGTGCTGCCTCTCAACAGTAAAGTGCAGTTTTTTCAAGAGAGTATTTTAAATCTGAGCTGCTTGAGTGTCAAATTGGTTCAGTCTGGCTTCATTTTAATTACAGCAGCCATTGGATCATGCTGGGGAGTAAGGGAAGATACATTTGCAAAATTACTGCCTATAAAACACTGCTGTGTCTTTCAGCATCACCACAAGAGTGAGAATGGAGGTCAGCAGTGAGCCTTAGTGTTCCAGTGGGGTTTTCCTCTGGGCCTCAACCAGGGTTACCTTCTTAATGCTGCCTCTTGTTGATGGAAACTATGGAAAGTGAGAGCTGGACCTTGGGTCTTTGCCCTACAGCACCTGCAGCCCCTTTTACCAGAGCAGACATGAGGAAAACACAGCCAGGTTAGACCAATAAAGGTGTTTAATCCTTGTTCTGCATTTGTAAGGCACTGAAGAGCAGAGCCCTAGGGAAGCAGGCAATTTCCTGCAGGTATTTAACAAGGTGTGGCAGGAAAACGAGGAGAGGGCAGTACCTCTGGAGGCAGAATTAGCAATGGAGGGGTTTCCCCCTCAGGCCTCTCACTGGTGATGAAAGTGAGGCCCGGGTACTTCAAAGCCTGTGTGATGTTGGGAATGGGCTCAGAAAGAGCTGCCTTTGAAGAGTGGGTTGGGTATAGTGGGTTGGACATGGGACAGGAGAGGTGAGTATGCTGACAAGTGCAATAATTTGGGAGGAAGGAGGGAGAGGATGTTTTTCCTAAGCTTTTGTATCAGTGTTAACATGGAGACCTGTTCCCATCTCCTCAGCTTGGCCAGGCTTCTCAAATAACAGTTAACTGTGGCAGCAATCAAACTGTTGGATATTCTGGTTGGTGAAGTAGAATTGGAAGGTGCCAGGATGCAGGTGCTGGATGAGGAGGATTATAACAGGGTGCTGGTCACTCTCCTAGGAGTGAACCAAACCCATTTCAGCAAGCTGGGCTTGGCTAGGGCACAATACCCTCAGCTTTCAGAGCTCAGCAATCCTGCTCCTCCCAGAAAATGAAATAAAATCACTGGGGTTGCTTTACATGTAGCCCAGCCCTTGGTGAAGCACCCTGGAGGCTCCACCACTGCAGCTCAGCAGCATGAAGGGACACTGCTGACACACAACCTCTGCTGGTTCCCCAAAGCCTGAGCGCACTCTGTGAGTTTTATTTTTACTTCCTAGGTCTTAAAAAGATGTCCAGGACAGTAAAGATGCCAGTCAGTGTGGGATGCATCCTTGCATGAGCTTTTCCCACAAGCAGGATTTCAGACTTGGCAAGCATTATTGTTGGGGTGTCTTGTTTCTTCAAATAGCCAGGTCATTACATTTAAATGTGATTTTTTGGGGATGCTGAAATCCTTTTAGAAGTCCCTCTGCCCTTGTACTGTAAATTTAGCAGCAAAACCTTTGAGAATGCAGGAATGGAAACTTGATGCCTGCAGCAATTCTCTCTAAGCTCATACCATTTGGGAATAAAGGTTAATAATGTTTGAAACTTTTAAAACTCAGTTCACTTTACCATCCTTAGGCAAAGCAAAACAAACCACTACCAAAAAAAAAAAAAAAAAAAAAAAA